>JXSR01S012395.1:14655-25108 GCA_000969725.1 Ophiothrix spiculata | reverse complement strand
AATATCATTATTTAACAAGATTTAAGTAACAAAATAGAGGTGTTTTGCAAAATGAATACATGTATTGATGATAACCATGGTTGAACTATTATAAAAATAGCTAATTATGAATTTAATCCAAGAATTATTACCAGAGAATAATTTTAAGATCAAAGAATTTGCTTTAGCAGGTGAATAAAGAATGAACTTCATTTTATTTTGTCTCCGATTAACTTTAAAAACATGTTTCAACCAAGCTTCTTAGTCTGCCTTGAGGTCACAGTCACCAAATATGTATATCATAATTTTCTGGTTCAGTAGAATATTTCATTGAACACTGGTAATAGTGAACATTGTTCACTGATTTCAATGATCGGTCTGGTAAAAATACCAAAACACGAACTTTTCAGAAAACCAACACCAGGTTTAAAAAAACAGACACCTTAACATTAGCACCTGCTGTTTTAAGATAAAGGTCCTAATTTAATGAAAATATCATCAACAACCCCAAAATTACAGTCGTTGGTGGTAATTTAACTTATCTTTACAGGCCCATAATACCTCTAAATATTGCTGGTTTTTGTCAATTATCTAAGCAGACTGAGCAGTTGAAGGCCACATGGATATCAGAAACTAGGGATACATACTTGCACTGTATCGTGGGATATCATTTGTACTTGTAATCAACATCTGGAAAGATTTACATGAAGTTTACTTGAGGCAATCGGCAACATCGAGTTTCTACAAATGTTCACTGTAATCAGTGATCATTGTGATCACTGAAAACCGTGCGCGGTCCTAACTGTTTAATACATGTCTCACTCTAGTTTCCGACCGGCGACGGAAGCCTTTACAGCGTAGCCTAAGATTATAAAATAAAGGTGCTTAACTCTCATACCAACTCCACTGGTGCTAAAACTGCTAGGAGTCGTTGGATTTACACTATTTTCACGTGTTTCGTGTATAAACGTTTAAGCCGCAGGACACGGAATATTTCAGAAATATTTCGTAAACTTACAAACCTATTATTACGTGTTGAAAAGTACCCCTTGCAGCTCCTCGCATTGACGAATTGACTGAAATGGCAATACTCCATTCATTTGAAAGTGTTCCAAAAAAGAAACGTGTACACTTTGTTTTGGTTCTATTCTACTAAATTATATATTTATCAAACCAGAATAATTGCAGATAATATAAATTGATAAGTTTCCTTTGATATGGGTCCAACATTTCTTCAAAAATCCGAAACCATCCTGCTGATCGGGCAAAGTGATTTTTTTTTTCACTTTGCCCGATAAGCGGAATAGTTTCGGATTTTGGAAGAAATTTTGTACCCATATCACAGGAAATATATCCATTTACATTATCTGCAATTATTTTGATCTGATAAATATATAATTCAGTTAAACAGAACCAAAACAAGGTGTACAAGTTTCTTTTTTGGAACACTTTATTCAAGAACGGTACAGTTCTACAAATAGATACAATACTGCACCTTGATGAAGAAATGTGGGTAGCTAAATTTGCCAATTTTTTCGTGTAAAAAGGACGAAAAAGCAAAAACAAAATTGAGCTCAATCACGCAGGAGTGCGGCAAAGGTTACTTTTTTTTTCGTTCTGAGCAGTTGTTTTACTATTGAAAATATTTCACAAAACGTAGTGTGCTACATGATAGAATGTGGTATTATTTTGTTGAAAAAATACTTAAATCGAGATGTGACGCGATCAGGGGGAATGAGTCACTTGTCGGCAACCACATATTACTGGTTTTATAATGTAAGTCACACAACTGCCACTGTGTACATGTCCTTGAGTAAAAGTCCATTGAATAAATCAATAACAATCCATTAAACAGATTCAGACATCAAGATAAACATACTTCATTGTGCACATGTCATTGAGTATTAAACCCATTGAATAAATCAATACTAGGCCATTAGGCTCACCAGAACAAAATTGTATAAAACCAGTAACACGTGTTTGCCGACAAGTGACTCAATCCCCCTGATCGCGTCACATTTAATGGATAAATGATGGGTGGTTTTGTTATGGATTTGACCGGAATATTTGATCATTATACTTATGTGCACTCCGAAAGAAGTGTGAAAGAAATGTGTGATATTAACACGAATAAACGATCGTCCATTTTAAAATACATGTAGTTATATTTTATGTATGATAAATAATGAATGAATGTATGCCTTGTACATCGATTATAAAAAGTCGATTATATATAATTGAGTTCCGAGTCTGAAGGCGCTGCCATGAGATGGGTATTTGAGCGAATGATGTAATGGTTGAAAGTTTTAAGATACGTCAATCACAAATGACCTCCTCGACCCAGTGTGATTTTACCGGACATTTGCCTTGACTGGTTGTGTAAAATTATATTTTTGAAATTTCATCCATCAAAAATTAAATTGTTAGTTTTGGTCGTAGATTAGTTTATAGTCGATTTTGTATACCGTGACACTCCTTGAATATCGGGAGAAGCCTTTGATATTTTTGGAGGAGGATTCTCTCAGCACTGCGCTATCCCTGCATGCATTGCATTGATTTTTTTCACTGGGATTTGTCCATGTGGAGAGCTCTAATGTTGTCGACGCCGTTCCTGCTCCATGCACGTACTCGTTTGTGTTGTTCAAACTCTCAGGTTATTCTGTAAAGAGTCATTTGCAACGTACGGAATAGTAATGGACGATTCTATGAATAATGTAATAAATAAATGTATAATAAATATATTTTATTACTTTTGTATCTTTTTACATTTTTGAAGATAATGATAAGTGTACATAATAAATTTTGTAAGATAAACAAAGAGCAAATTGTGAATTTTTTGAGTTTCTGAATTTAATTTCATCTTGACTTGAAGCTCCTCCTCCTCATCGTATTCTTTCTTTTTCCTTCTCCTTTATCCTCTTCTTCTTACGGAGACTAGTCTAAGTTTGACCAATGATGTTCAAAGGTCATTAAAATGATTTGGGATTATTGTTTTAAAATATAAAAAACCAACATTTTTCCCCGTTTGACAGGTATGGTCAATCTTTGTCACCATTTGTTCTCTGTTTTTAATCGCCTGTACTTGAGGCTTGTTGGGGGGATAATTTGTTGAACATACCCGTCAGGTGTGGAAAAAAGATGAGGTTTACCTTTTCAGGTGTCTGGTTCATGACAGATCCGCCCGAAGATTTCTACTCAAAATCTGCATGAATGATATTTTATCGATGTAGAACCGATTTTTAAAATAAAAATTGGGGGTCACCGGACTCGTTTTTGCATGAGAGTCGGTTTAAAAACAGCATTTTTGGAGGTTTGGGGGGAAAATTAGTACAGGGGTCTATTGGGAATGTGGCAAAAGTGAAATTATTTAGTGTTGATTCAGAAAATCCGCCCGAGCATTTTTGTTAATTTTTTCACAAAAAGTTGCGCACAAGTATGTTCTTTCAAATAAAAAAATAAAAATTGGGGGTCACCGACTTAGTTTTCAAGAAAAATATAAAAATATGGCAATTTTTAGCTTCAAAACACTACTCAGAGTATATGCGCATGCGTATTGCGGCACTTACCTACTCGGAAACTAGCGAGTACTGGTACTACTGGTACGCATGCACGGCGCGTGGACCAAACACCTTAAAACAATTATCCCGACTCCTCTAAATGACCTTTGACCTTATTGGACCACATTGGTCAAACTTACAAGACCAACTGGTCTCCTTCATTCCAACTGACTTTCTTTCAATTGCGCTTAATATTTCAGCTCATTTACATGTGTGAAGCTTGGCGCGCGCGGTATATCAGCGACTATGACGACTGAACTTTTAAGTTGAAAATCGTATATATTTTGTTATATAATTATTACAGTGATTTAAGCCGTGCAATAGTTTGTATTATATACTGTATTAATAAATTTAAGCGTGTTGAAACCCTACGACATTATTTCAAATAGTTCAACCATCTTGACAAAAACCCGTAAATAGTTCTCTTGAAAAGACTATTTACGGGTTGTAAAAAGACTATTTACGGGTTTTGAAAGACTATTTACGGGTTTTCTGCGTAATTTATAGCCGCGTCACTTTCACGCAAGGACTTACGCGCGCAACAAACTTAGACGCGCAAGCCAATACGCGCATTAACCCATTGATTGCATTCATGGTTATAGCATTTTGTTAGTTTCCTTTTTTAATAAGATTAAATAAATTAGGCCATTGGGCAAGTAAAAATTTCTTAATACAGTATATAAAACAAATATATACTGACATTTTCAGATCTCTGGATTAAAATGATGGTCCTTCAGTGACTAAAATTTAGCTATTTTACTTCAGGTCCATAGTTTTAACCAGAGATCTTCAAGTCAGTATATATTTGTATATTATATCATGATTGCAGTGATTTTAGCCGTGCAAAAATTATTTTCCATTGCACGGCATGAAACAAACCTGTGTGATATTATGATATAAAACAAATATTGAATGCCTATGTACGTGCAATAGTACAAAATATATATCATTCGGTCAAATTTGGAGAAAAGTCCAAATTTGACCTCATGATATATTTTGTACTATTGTACTCTCAGGCATTCAATATTTGTATACTATAGCATGTATAGATCATTACTGCAAGAGCGTGATAAAGAATGTCAGAAAAGAGTTTCACTACGTGTTTGTTGCTGCTGTGTTAGACACTCACAGAAAAAAACAATTATTTATAGCTATGAAGTCATTATCGGAAATTGGTTCGGAAACTCTTCATAATTGTGGGTGGTTTGTTGCAATACCTGAAGCCGTGTTCACCCAAGAGCCAGTAGCATTTAGTTATGACTAGATGTTAACCACTCGTAAGCCGCTCACGAGTCGATTACAAGTGATCCGCAGTAAGAAAGTATCTTGTTTGTGTCATGGATATAAGGCGACTTCCCGGGGCGGCTTTCGATTTTAGTATGTGTGTTTTGTGTGACAGATCAACGTGCCACACTTTGTGCAAATAAATTCCATCATTTTTACATTTATCAGCTGGCTAGTGTGCATTATGAAACGTATCACAGAAAATAATTAGTGAGTCAAACTTATTAAAGTGAGTCAATTTGAGTCACTACAGAGACAAATTGACTCACTTTAACAAGTTTGACTCACTTATTATTTTCTGTGTTGTATCACAACAGGTTCATGCAAAGTGCATGAGTTTGGAGTGAACGGTGGAGTATTTGGACATGTTATCTGTTATGAGCTATTCCTGACGTTATTTCAGTTGACCCGATGATCCTACCGTGAAATCGAAAGATCCCCTAACAGTACCAGGCTATCAGTAAAGCTGGTTTCAGAATTGCCTTTCGTGTAGTCATACGACCAGCGTGACGTCAAAGTCGAATCCCTCCAAAATCACCATCTAGTGCAGAGATTCGGTTGTGTGTAGACAGAGGCAGACCATATAAATACTAGGATACTTTACGTGAAAAGTACGCAAAACTGAACGTAGAAATGAGTGATCGTTTTCAATACCTTAATCTGGGACTATAAATAGTATTTATAGTCCCAGCCTTAATTCACATTAAAACAAGATGCGATGTATCATTGGCAAAAAATCCGCACACCCCCTTATAAGATCCCCTCGCCAAATTTTAAAAAAGGGGGCCAAGTATTGGTCGTGACTTGTTTTGGGTGTCTCGCTCACGAAACACTAATGTTGACGCGTAACCATAGATTTAGAAGGGAGATACCAGACTCGGCGCCATCTTCACCCGGCATGGGGTTCAAATTGAGGGTATTTATGCCGATGATATACTTACAAGATTCAGCTAGCGTCTAGTTTGATATTAGACGCTACGAAGACGCTAACCAGACGCTAGTAAGTTAAAATATTTTCAACTTTAGCGTCTTCGTTAGCGTCTAGCTAGACGCTAGCTGCGTCTTGTAAGTAGATAATGGGTTTTACGATTTGTGCCGATGATGCGTCTCATCTTGCCGTTATGCACAAAGTGTTGAAAACACGCATTCGCGTCATTAGTCTGCAACCGAATCTCTGTGCCCGATGTCGATTTTGGCGGGAACCGAGTGTACACACCAAATTTTAGCTCCATGACTGACGACGCCATTGCACGGAGTCCAGTATCCCGGTCCAATGTGTGAACGCAATTGCTAAGTTAGATTCGACTTGCGCGCAAGCTAAACGCGAGTCATGACTAAATGTGTGAACACGATCTTATACACAACAATGTGTGTATAATGTTGGGCCTGGCTTAATAAGGGTTGTATCATTGTTCATGGTGCACCGTGCAAGGTAATCTTTTCTTTATCGTATATACTTTATTAGGCGACGGTATTATATATAGGTCAATGTCGAGTCTTTCTTAAACTTGCGATTAACACAATAAGGTCCAGCAAGGTAAGTTACAATTAAGTCACATTATCCAGTTCTTTAATTTTTCAAACTTGTCAGATGGGCTTTAGCGTGTTGGTATTGTTTTAAGGGAGGACTTGTGGACTTTAGGGACTAGCCATGCTAGCTGGAACAATCATATATTGGCCCTACATTGGCTCAATATACGTTAATAGTTGGACCAATATTGGTTCGATATCAGTTGCCCATTGGCCCAGTATTGGACCAATGCCAATGCTAGCCCATTGTTAGTCCAATATTGGTTACCGAGGCAATGCCGATGGAAAGCCAAGATTGGGCCAATATTTAATGCGATTGAATGGCCAATATATGATTGTTTAATATATGGGGTACAAGAGACTTGGTAAAGTCTGTCACACCTGATCGTAGTCTGTCACACCTGATCGTATTTCATTGATGTCAAGTTTTTGATGGAACTTTGTTTATATTAACACACTAGGCTAGTTTAATACCCAGAGTTTACGAATTGCAAACCAAGAAAACGTTTTTGTTAACTAAACCTAGGATTCCTTTCATCCGTTTACGATGCGGATGCGGTGCGTTTTGCACTGTAAGGGTACTGGTAGTTGTATAATCTAAAGCATATGATTGAATAGGATTAAGTTGAAGCTGAGATTCAATTTTGACCGTCCATTTTCAATGCAATTCTGCATGCGTTTCGCATGCGATGTGTTTTGAATCCATATAATAGTTTTCAACGAGAGTGATTCCTTTTATCCGGTCCATTTGCGATGCGGCTATCCGGAAACCCATGCGTTTATTTGAATCGGTCCCTGGAGCGATTCATCTGTTTTGAATGCGTTTTGGTCATGCGGAAACTTTCAATTAGAGAAGATGCTGAAATGAGAACGCATTAAAACCGGACGGACAAAATTGAATCTCAGCAAACGGATAAATGGAATCCTAGCTTAATTGTAATCTGACGCTGCATTGAAAACAAAAGCTTGTTTTTCGGCGCGCTTTACAAATTTAAATAAGTAAAATACACTTGTTGATGTTGAGCCCGTGCTATCAGTTTTTACTACGGTCTTACGATTTATGAACCAAAGTGGAGGTAAGCAAGACTCGTATTACAGGAATAATAGTTGTGGAGTGGGTTCTACCAATTGAAGAGTGTTTTTCCAAAACTCACTTGGTCCAATAGCTGCCACATGTCATATTTGCATAGATTATAAATATGTTATAATACTGATTTTGTGAGTTGAGTTTGCTGTCAAAGCTCAGTGCAATGACCACAATTTATGTCATATAATCAAAAATTCATTCAAGAAATCAATTTAGATGCATTCCATTATGGGTTCAGCTGCTCATTTTTTTGCTAGACTTTCGCAAAGATTTACCATGTTACGGACGGTCGGTACTTCTAGATCATTTTGCGATCCTATTGAAAGTCATGGGCAAATCACCAAATATCTACACATGTTTGGGAAAAACGAAGTGTTTCTCATCAATATTTATAAAGACACATCTAAAGTAGAAATCTAGACCACAAATAAGGCACTCAAGCTGCATTTTAACAGTTTTTGAGATGCTTTAGGTCGACCGGTGTGTCACGTAATGGCGTCGTAATTGCGTCGTCTGCTATCAGTGGACCGTAGTCGGGATAAGAATGCCTGACCCATGCAATGTGGGGTAAAATGTGCGTCTGAATAATCTGGATGAAGAATTTAGGTTTCAAAATCTACCATGGCGGCAGCCGTTGGACTTAGTGAGTTTTGAAAAACACTCTTCAATTGGATTTGGAAGTTCTACGACAATGCAACATCTAGTACAGCTTCAATAACTCGTAAACGCTGTCATCGGGGAATTTACGAACTCGTTGTACCATTTGGCTTTACTAGTGGTTTTACACATTGTGGTGTTACGATGTTTAAAATTCCCGCTGTTGCTACCACATAACGACACATTTTTCAGCACATGAGAACTGTCGTGTCCTGTGCTACGCTGTTCCGGGCTGGAGATAGGAGTTGGAAATAATGGCAATGGCAGGTAATATTTCAAGTTATATTTGTTTTGGAGTGAGCACGGGATAGTGCTGTTGTTGTGGTGTGTAGAATCGTGATCGCATGAAGTGTCATTCATGGGTGCATTGTGTGTAAGCTTAAGCTTCTCTCGTAGACTGTGGGGCAAATACAGTCTACGAGAGAAGCTTAAGCTTACATTCAGTGTGTTTGTGAATGACATTTTATGCGATCGCGATTTGCACACCACAACAATGGCACTGTCCAGTGCTCATTTTGGAACATATATAACTTGAAATATTGCTGGTTTGCCATTATTTCAGTTTCCTGTTGTCTGATCGTGCCCCAAGCATCGTATATCACATTTGTACAACTGATTCGTTCCACCAGTCAAACGAGTTCTGAACTTTGTTGAGCCTGTCGAACTAACCAATATAAGTAGGATGAGACATTGTTTTTACGATCCTATAGGTTTGAAATTCGTAAAATCCATCCCGTGCTTATCATTTCGTTTGTAAAGCACGTTAGTTCAGAATGCCTAACCAATATATAGCATCGCTTGTCATGCCGTACAAATCATTGATTAGTAGAACGAGACATCGTTTTTACTAACTTTTATCTAGAACCACAGAGTAACAGAGATTACACTGAGTTATAAAAAAACATGGCCCCAATTAGAATTTACGTTACACTTTGTGTCACGTAATATGTGGACAAAAACGAGGTCACACTATGAAGAATGCTGTACACGTTGAACCCGATTAAGCGTAACACATCAAGGACGATTTCTTTTGGAATGTCAGGATTTATCGATATTTGAGCAGGATTATTCTTTGCGCGACATCATTAATTGCAGGGTTGGAGCCACTAATCACGTGATCACAGAAGAAACATTAACCAGCGAGTATTGAGAAATAATAATCAAATGAGCTATGAAATATATGGGGATAAAGAGTCAGGAGCCTGGTAGAACTTACGACATAATGTTTTCAGTGCAGTGTGACTAGTCCCCGCTGAGTGTTATTCTTTGGCAGTGAAGTACAATCATGATGTGATTGTCATGCAAACAACAGCGGCTGGTAGTTGAATAAAATGTGACAATAGACTTAAAACATTCACCCCTTGATAAAACTAGTGATGCATTCAGTTTTGGTAATCCTTTGTAATCTTTTGATATCTACTAAGGGGCGGCTTCAAAATCCAACCGGCGGCTGTCTGCCGGTTCTCGGCGGTTGGCTATTGTTTATTCCGGTTGCACGCCCAGAACCGACAGGCAACCGCCGTTTAGTTTTGAAGCCGCCCCTTATCTATAAAAGACAAAAGTCCGTCCAACATAAGATGGAACATGGTTACCATTATATATTATGATAACCATGTTCCATCTTATGTTGGACAGTGATACCTATTTCAATCAATCAGTTTCCAATATCAACTTTACGTATTATTATTGTTCACTCAACTCAATTAATCACTCTGACATATATGCTCATTTATTGATTATTCTAAAAATAGGAACATGGTATTGTAATGTTTTGATTTTTGTTATGTTCTTTTTTGTACTGTTTGAATGTATTGATTTTGAATGCTTCTGTTATTTGTAAAGGGATTGCATCGTTCTACAGGCTTCGGCTTCTTGATGCAATTCCTCCATCTCAGCTGATTATTAATACTACTATTACCTTGTCTTGTGTTATAATTTGTGTGAATGATGGATAATAAATAAATGAATGAATAAAAAATGAATATAATTAAAATAAAAATCTTTACGCACCTGATATTTTCAACAATTTTACAAATAAAATCAGAAATAACCTGGAATTATCCTTCGTACCATTCGATAACACTTAGGTGAAAATTTTTGTCTCGTAACAAATCCATTTTCTATTGTAAACCTTAAGAAGATTACAAAAATAAATTCACGGTTAAGCATTAGAATTCGTGATCGTTTGTTATTGATTTATATTGACATAATCGTTACAAGGGTAATACCCATCTAAATGTTTTGTAAATGGTGGCATGTCATTGGGTGGGTATGCTAAAAAGGTGGTGTTGTTACATTTTTTCATGGGTTCTCGAACTTAATTTGATGTAAATTTACTATTCCTTGGCCTATGGACTTG
>JXSR01S012394.1:27560-38560 GCA_000969725.1 Ophiothrix spiculata | reverse complement strand
TTTTCATACCGCATGATGTATCATAAATGATTAAGGAAAATGGGAAGGAAATGATAGGAGATAATTACTTCAGATTAGAAATACGATTAATTCCCAAGCAGCTTACATTTAAAAGATTTGCATATTCACATGAAATCATTTAAGCACGCAAACTACTTTATATTTTACAATGTTCGTTAACTGATGAAGTCATGCCTTGGCCTTCAATATTTTTCAATCCATAGATGTGTCGCATTTTAATTAGATAGAACCCATCTCTTTATCTCGTTCAAAATTTAATTAAGGGAGACACAATTTATGGAAATATGTAGTTTGATGGACAATGGCTGCTAGTCTCTATACACAGCCAGGTATGATGTCAGCTCCTACAGATAGAGAGACTACTTAATTCAATCATATTATTATTAAAATCCGTATGAAAAACAAATGTATCTGAGACATATAAATCTCTATTTTTGCATATTTAAACAAGCAAAATATTAAAATATACAACTTTAAAAAATACATTTTGAGCAAAATGTTGAAATATTCAACTTGAAAAATACATTTTGGACGAAATGTTTCAGTGTGTAGTGAATCAATTTTCAGTTTATACAGTCGCTTGGCTAAGAGATTAATGAAAATTATGGCCATTAGTCAAACAAATTGCAAAAGTAATTATATTTTCAGGATAATATCAGATAAACATAATCAACAACTAGTCTAAAATCTAGAAAAATCTAGTTGGTTGAACAGTGATTAATTTGCATAAAACAAAATGGCTGCCAAAACAGGGGTTAAAATTTCAAAATTGTTTAAATCGTGTTAAAAACTATTGTATTGTGTTCCACTAATCACAAAGAATCAGAAAAAGTATACTTTTACCCAGCTCCGATGTATGGTTTATGAGTTATATCCAAAAACGTGAAAGGTCATATCAGGGGTCACATGATATGTCCTATGGGAGACCAAAATTTCAAAATCGTCTGATTTTTTTCAAAATGGTATCAAATTGTTTCTCTTGCAAAACTATCTACATGAAGTAGTAATTAGCAATGGCTCAGATGTACTATTGCTATGGTTACAGATCAAAGTATACTTGGGGTTTTATATTCCAACACTGTTAGAACGTTGGGCAAATAATTTACCCAACGTTGGTTCAACTATGAACAACCCAACTTCTGGGTAAAAAATTACCAACGTTGCGTACAATGTTGGCTAATTACCTAACTGTTGGGTTGTTCATAGTTTAACCAACGCTAAAAAATTGCCCAACAGTATAACAGTGAATGTAACAGGAAATATAAACTTTGTTTTGCCTGATACCATTGCAACCACTTGTCTAAAGAACTTTAAACTATTACTTCATACAGATACTTTTGCGAAAGGAACATTTTGAGACCATTTTAAAGAAAATCGGACAATGTTGAATTTTGTGTCTCCCATGATAGGACCTATTGCGTGGCCCTGATATGACCTTTCACACAATTGGATATAACTCATTAACCATACATCGGAGATGGGTAAAAGTATACTTTTTCTGATTCTTTGTGATTAGTGGAACACAATAGAATGGTTTTTAACACGATTTAACACATTTTGAAATTTTAACCCCTGTTTTGGCAGCCATTTTGTTTGATGCAAATTAATCACTGTTTCACCAACTAGATTTTTCTAGATTTTTGACTAGTTGTTGTATATGTTAGTCTGATATTATCCTGTAAATATTATTACTTTTGCAATTTGTTTGACCTATTTTTTAAATTTTACTAGCCTATAATAAGATTTGTTCCAAACAGTTCTCTCTATAAATCGAACTATTTGTTGTAAAACCAAGTATTTATATACTTCATGTGTCAGGTATAAGGAATATCTATCGGTTGTCTAAAGCTTTCTTCTGTTGAGAGTAAAAATGATCTCGATCGTGTGAAGTACATGTAGCAATTACAGGCCCTTGCATTTCTAAGTTTTAAAGCACCTATATACGATGAGTTTTATTGATAGCAAAAACATTTTTCTAGCTGATGATGAGGATTTATATTGTCACAATGTATTGTATTGACAATAATATTGTATTATCTTACAATAAAACTGACCGTGTATTTCTTCAAAACAACTCAAACAACTACATACAAACTGTGAATTAAATAGCCCGGTGTATAACTGGCTATTTAGGATCACAATTAAGAAATAGTAAGTTTAACGGTTCTCCTCTTTTGCTTGATCTCTGTGCTACAAAATTGTACCCATCTACTAATTATGGACATTCATCATTTTATTTTCTTGGTCATGCCTTGACCATGATATAATCGCGCAAGATTCTCCTAAACTTATCATGCTTATGGTACCTCGGAACAGTTTCCGATTTACGACTTCAACAACAGCTCTTAAGATTGGGGCCAGTTAGTTCCGTGGTCATCCAGAACTGCATTGGATTGCTGAGAAACATTCTTAGCTTGATTTATACCTGAGACGAAAATTGACAAACCATTGCAGATTCCTAACTTTATTTGTAAGTCTACACAAAAATTATTACCTTTCTACGATTTTTTGATACTTACTGTAGATAAATTTTGTGTGCGCAAATGGCAAAATATAATACTCTTTTTCTAAATTATCAACTACACGTTCAAAATGAAGAATGATCTTAATAATATATTCACATTCACGCTAAAAATACTTCTGCCCGAACTACATTTTCATTACGTTGTGCGCACAACGTCACCTGCGTAGAACTGAGTGATAAAAGGATTGCATTCTCACTGCGCAGAAACTCTCGGTTAAGCTTCAAGGTCAAACTTCTGGTGATTTAAGGTCTCGGCTATAGCTCTCAAGATTGGGGTTTCTATAATCACATTTTCAGACTTCATAATCTAGTCGGATATATATTGAAACAAACTTAAGTTTCATAAACAATAATTGCTTACGCCAGTTTAAGAAAACCCCAACTCCAATAGCTCCCTTCTGTTAATTATACTTATCATATATATCATATCATATCATTTATTATTTCCATCAAATTACAGAACAAAATAACACAATATCAAAAAACACGATGATGGCGGAGATACAACAAAAGGGAAAGCCTGAAAAACGTTGTACCACCTTATAATTGACGAAAACAAAAGTTAAAACCGTTAAAACTAAAACTACATTAAACTACAAACCTCTCTCACACACAAAAAAAACCTCTATTGCACACACCCCTACATGAATGTCTCAAAAAGCAAGATTAAACAAAACCTAAACATTATAAATATATAAAGTATGTAGGCATCTTGATAATAAAAGAATAACCTATACCGTAAATTATTTATGAATGCTCAATAAATATCCGAAACTTTCAGGTCTCTTAATTGCCTTTTTGAAGATAAATTAAGACGTTATCTAATATTTTGACACTTGTATAAGTAACGTGGTAATGAGTTCCATAATGTTGGCCCGTTTATCAAAACCGATTTTGATTTGTGAATGTCAAGGCGATAGTTTTTCTTATTTCTTGTATTATAATCATGAATACTTTCAAGATTTACAAATAGATTATAAAATGATTTAGGTAATAAACCGTGTGAATACTTATACATGAAAATACCAAGTTCTTTATCATAGAGATCAAAAATATTTAAATTATTAGATTTTTCAAAAAAGGGTTTTGTGTGGCTTAAGTATGAACTCATTGACACGATCCTAAAGGCCTTCTTTTGTAATTTAAATAGCTTAGAAAGACATTCGTTAGAGGCAATTCCCCAAAGTAAGATACCATAATTAAGATAAGGCATAATTAATGTACAATAGAGTTTATATAGTGCTGTTTTAGGCAAGAAGTGCTTAACTTTGTTTAAAACACCAATATTTCTAGAACAGACTTTACAAATATTGTTAATATGAGATGTCCATGTCAAATTTTCATCAATGGTAATCCCAAGAAATTTTGCCGAAGATACTTGTTCAAGTTTGCATCCATCTAAAATTATCTTTTTGTCGGTTTTACAATGCTTGGTCTTATAGGATGTTCCTATGATCATTAAATTTGTTTTAGATGCATTTAGAGATAATTTGTTGCATTTAAACCAGTTATTCACTTCTTGTATTTCCCTGTTAACAGTATTATACAATCTATCAATATCATTATTTGAGTAATATACAGTTGTATCGTCAGCAAATAAAATGAACTTCAGCATATTTGATGTGGAACATATATCATTCATGTAAATTATGAAAAGCAATGGTCCCAATATGGAACCCTGAGGAACACCGCAAGTAATTTGATAAGATGAATTTACCTTGTTATACGATACATATTGGCTCCTATTAGAAAGATAACTAGTAAACCAATTATGTGATATTCCTCGAAATCCATAATGATAGAGCTTATCCAGCAAAATATTGTGATTTATAGTATCGAAAGCTTTCGATAGATCCATAAAAACTCCTAACGTATACATACCATTATCAATTGAATTACTTAAATCTTTAACGAAGTCCAATACCGCCATAAATGCATACAAATCTCTGAAAGTGCTTTCACATCACTAAAATAGCATTTCCATGTCAATATCCTAATCATATTGTCACATTTGACCTTGTAGTTGACTTTTTTAGACATTGTTAGATAGTTGTTATAGTACATAGTAGCTATATTTAAACAGCCAAAACAAGAAAACCCCAACTCCACGAGCCCCTCTCTGCAACTATGTACTAGACAAATTATCTAACAATGTCTAAAAAGTCAACTACAAGGTCAAATGTGACACTATGATTGGGATTTGGACATGGAAATGCTTTTTAGTGATATGAAAGCATTTTCAGAGATTTGTATGCATTTATGTTTTACAGAACTTAACAGAAGGGAGCTATTGGAGTTGGGGTTTTCTTATACTGGCGTATTCAATTAATTAGACAGATAAGTGATATTTTGTTTTAAAGTGAACTAATTGAGCTTATGTTGTAGAGATGCAAAATACTATTGGAATTACATTTTGTTCAAAAAATCCAAAAGCAGATTTTCAAGAGATAAAAGTCTTGAAAAGCTCACCTCAGTGAACGGAATGCTGATCTTCGTTTAGACCTTAACCAAAGAGGCTCCTTCTCATAATATTATAACAAAATACACGTAAATATATTAACACCAACATGACTTTATTGTGAGGATATTCTAAACAACACGCAAGATAGCCCAAAACCTCCTTGTGCCTTAGAACGCTTCCGATTTATGGCCTCATACCGTCTCAAACAGGGGCCAGAGCATGTGCATAAGAATGTAACAAACTCAATTTAACACGAGATAAGAGGCTGGTTGAATATTCATGTTTGTTACATTCAAAATTATGATATGTATCAATAAATGAAATTTGATCATTTCCTCGTCCTTGAGGATACTCGACTGACTGGATTAATTCAGCAATCATTACTTGCATACAAATTTTATACAAATATTAAAAAAATGAAAAAGTAGATATATGAAAAAAGTGAAAGATATAGTTTCTTTTGTTAAAGATTGAATAGAATAAAATAATACAATTGAATAAATAGATACAGATACAAAATAAGTAAATAAATAAATAAAAAAATGATTAGATAATGAATGATAGATAAATCAAAAAATAAACAAATAAATAAATAAATAAAAAGTTTGAACCTTATTGATAATAATTTAGCTGTGTATATTTGATTTTTTCTTTTCTTTTCAACTCATCTTATGTAGAAGTAAATGATACAAATATAAATATCAGTTCAAACGTTTTCCTTAGCCTATCTTTTCACAATCAGATACTTCCTTACGGTTATGAATCTTGAACCAGTTGCAGATTACGCAACAAACTCGAGTCAAATTATAAGGCCCCCCCCCCAAAAAAAAAAAAAGAAGAAGAAGAACTCAGCTTCCTTATGCCCAAAACCCTAATTAGCGCTACGCAGTTTTTTAGTAATAAAGGCTATGCGCTACGCGGAAATCTTTTTTTAATCACGCCCCCCCCCCCTTTCTTTTATCTCTCGATGTAAGAAAAAAAAAGCAACAAATCTCCTGAATGTGAAAACCTAAAAAAAAAAAAAGAAATGCGGTAAAATTCGAATTTTGAACCCTATGCGCGCGGGAAGCTGAGACAGAGGTTTTTTTCTTTGGCCTAACAGACTTATTCTATTTTCTAATTGGGTTCATGCTATCGATAAATCAGAACCTTGGGATGAAGAAAGTATGAACGCTGTTCGTGGTCTGAGGTAGGATGTGAGCTAGGCAGTTGTAATTAATGCGTAATGTACTTCATCTCAATTGATGAATATTTGAAAAGTTTCAAGCATTTAAATATCTGCTTCCATTTTTATTTTACAGAATCTTAAAACTTGTCTGTTAGAAATTTCTAAAGTTTATAATAAAGCATTAAAAATTAAACAAAAATCATTGAGATACCAAGAACTGACATATTCATCTTCAATCTGAAATCTGCAGCCCAATTATTTTCATGCTCCTTGAAAGAGTGTAATTTTTTTTAAATCTTAACAACCTTTCTTTGTTGATTTCGTTGGGCGTATACATATAGCTATGGGAGAAAAAAACAACTTCAAAATTCGCCTGTCAATTTAGTTAGACATATTTCTTCAGTTTTCAAGCAGTTAAAAATCAGAATTATCTAATATAACCGGTAAGTTTTATGTTTCTGTAATATAAAAACAAAAGGATATATGGAACCTTTCTAAACATTCATCAATTGAGTTCAAATACTTAGCATGTTAATTACAACTGCCCATCTCCGTTTACCTCAAGCTACGAACTTATTGAATGGCCTTCGTATGCCAGCAGATTTGTTTAGCTCTTGGCATGTTTTTCAACCTCAAAGATATTAATGTTAAAAAATACCCAGATTTGCACATAAATTATTGTAAATTTGTATTTTTTTTAAATCCTGTTATACAGGAAAATCAATCTTATATTCAATTCAAATATATTGTGTTTCAAGCTATTATATATCAGTTAAGATACATTTCATCACATTTACATATCATGTTTTGTATTTACATAAAACACTTAAATGACACCCATCGTCCTATCTCTACCCCGTCGGTACAGTGTAAAGCATAGAG
Organism: Ophiothrix spiculata; assembly: GCA_000969725.1. Classification (NCBI taxonomy): domain Eukaryota; kingdom Metazoa; phylum Echinodermata; class Ophiuroidea; order Amphilepidida; family Ophiotrichidae; genus Ophiothrix; species Ophiothrix spiculata. Next base: position 31,504 of record JXSR01S012394.1, on the reverse strand, counting down.
CCTCAGTGAATATAAGCGATCTACTGACACTGCAGCTAACAAGGCAACGTTAACTCATCTTTACAAAAGAGAAAAGCGCATTTGCGATGATCCCTGAGTTGCCTTCGAATGTTCAAGCGATGCATTTATTCAGCCGTCTTGCGGTACATGTACTATCTCACTACATGTAGAATGTATTCTATATAGATACTGCTTGCAATATTAGTTACTACGTGTCGCCTCACTAACTAGCAAGAGTATTTTAAGGTAGCAAATTATTCAAATAGTATTCTCAAAAATCAAAAATACGATTTATGTGACAGTAATTCTGCTGTTTACCTATAATGATGAGGGTAATATTATATACATAGGATAGAATTTCAGATTTTCTGGGTAGTTCAGTCTGCTGCGGGGCAAGATGAAAATTTCAAGCAAGTAAATTTTCATATTGTAAATCGTAAATGTCAGTAAACTATTACAATGTTGAACAATATGCAATCTAAAATCTAAATAACTGTTTTTAACCTGTGACTTGTGACTGTAACATAACTCATCTTATCAGTATATTTTTGCATACAAATGTATTAAAATGAATTGAATTGCCATTGAAAAGGACAAAATGGGTAAAAAGATTATTCTGCACCTGAATACTGTATTGTATGCGAGGTCATGTGTGATTCCGATTTTGCCAATGGAGAAGTACTTGCTGATTTTGTTTTCAAAATATTAGATAAATAATTGTGAAACGTTAGAAAATTATTTCAACTTGAAATAGAAATTAATTACAACAAATATATTCTAACGAACAATAGATAATTTTACGGTTTATCAATCGATGCAGCTTTTGCAAATATTACAAGTATAGGATATTTTCAAGAAAGTGTTCAGTTATATTTCGTACATTAAAGCATTTAGAAGATAACTGCAATCTCCCTTGCTGTGTTTGATATTATCAAGATATTAAAATACAGTGTGGTAAATTGACTCCCTAGACGCATGTGTGGAAGCGATGAGGCAGAATTTGATTAACATGTGATAATGTTTGGAGAAAAAACAGCAGCGGGCGCACATTAACAAACATCATTGCTATCTACTGAAGATAACTAATCAGGGAGAATGCTAATTCTCCACCACAGATGGCGCTATTGGAATTGTGGTACGACACAAGACAAGGTCTTTCAGTCAAGGGTAACAAGATTTTTCATAAAATGAGAGCAAACGAGTGGCCTAAACTTAATATATGATGGCTCACCCCGAAAAGGGGAACTTTTCAAGAAACTGGTGAAACTAGGCAGCAAAAAATTAAGAAAATAAATAAGAATTTCCAGCAGATTTTCTGATAACAAGTTGATCAATTTTAACAAGTAAGGTGTCTTTTTGAAGCTTAGAAAATTCTGTAACAGATGAAATGAAAAAATCAAAATTAATATCGTCTGCAAAGTCCCTCCTTTCGGGATGAGCCATAAGCATGATAAGGTAAAATAATCTTCGTCAAGGTAACAGAAATGACGATTATTGGCGGCAGATTTTACATCAAGATTTTTATTTAAATGCCTAGTCTACTCTCAAGTTGGACGTACTTCGCACTACAAACAAACAAACAAACAAAAACTCAACACAATTTAAAAATTGAATACAAATTATCCTTTTAATCATGTCCTGTATTATATCATGAAATATACTTATACCATGACACAATTGTTTAGAGTCAAAGTGCGCATTTGCATTTAAAGTTTTTCTTTGGATGTAGGCCTATCATATCCTTCAGTAAGGCCTCCACACAGTTAAACGAAAGCATATACTTTTTCTTAATATTCTTTAACGTTTTTTCTATTGAGCGTTTCAGATTTCTTCAATCATGAGACAAATAATGTGGGCGCTCTTTCAAGTTGTGCTAACGGTTGCTGAATCATCAGAGTATCAAGAGCCATCTACACTCGTGTATTACACACTGAGTACGACAACTATGGGCAATATTAATATCTAAATTATTTATCTTCTCAAGATAGCGCAACAAGTCTTATCAGACCTTCTGTCTTGTAAAGAAACCCAAATATTTGAACAGTCTTATAAATCCACCTTCGCTGGTCCCGTTATGTTGTATCATCAAGTTAATATTCTAAGCTCTGTCGATATTTGCTTTTTGAATCTAGGTTGTGACATGATTTTTAACAAGAAAAACAGCATATTGTAAACGGCTTGCTTTTTTTTCCATCACAAGTATTAGACGTGCACTTTATCAAAGATCCCGTATCAATTGCGAACCAAAAATGAGGCCTGTTTGAGCAAGACTTTCACTAAATGCACACATCTTGCGTTGTATTCCCCGAGGCCATGTTGGCAAAAATTGACTATGGAACGTCATTTTATAAGTACCTCGTAAGTGCTCAACCTGTTCCGACTTCAGCTATGCCGCAGATCATAATACATCTCGGGGAACTTAAATGTCACACCGGAATATGAGTGCATTATATTAGCTATCATAAATAGTCCTTTTAAGTTAACAGGTTTGTACGGTGTCACTTTCCGGTCTCCGTAGGCTTGTACTTCTTCTGACATATATCTTAAGGGGAATTCAAAAAAGGATGTAATTTTTTATCGAGTAGTAGTTTGATTTGGAAACAAAATAAACTTTAACATTCAAATTATGCAATGAAATTTCACAACAGCGCGCAAAAAATTGGCGTATAACCAGTGGCAGTGGTATAGTTGGAGCTCTTGGTGGTTGGGGTGGTCTCTCGCCCCGACCCCAAATGAAATTAAAAAAAAGTACGTGTACAGTTTTTAATATACAGAGTATACAGTTTACTGTTTATGTAGCTGTAAAAATTTGGTATTTTGATTGGCTTATACCTTTAGGCATTCCATGAAAACCTCTGAAAATGTGCGCCAAAATAGCTTAACTTTCGAAAAAGTTGTGAATCGAATAAATTTTAGTCGAAGTGTATATACGATTTAGTACATGGAAAACTAATCGAGAAAAATGAATGATTTATATGAATAATCACAAACATCAGCAGCTTGTTATAAAGATAGAACAATTGCAGGGTTTTCTCCCGCTAGAATACCCTTTTCAGACAATAATGGTACACAAAGTAACACTCTAAATACGTTTGCAAATAATGCAAAGATGATAGTAAGAGCTTCCCATCATGCATTTCCTCCCATGGAATTGTTTGCATAGGAAGTTGTTTCTACAATAGCTTTAGTTATGAATTTTGCCCCAGAATGCAAGATTACAACAACTGATAATAAATTAGGTTAATTTCATTAGTACTTAAAGGAGCTTGGTCCGATTGCCCCCACTTTTTTCAAACTTTTTGAGATTTTGGTACCAAAATATTGCTCATATTTTTCTCATAACCCATGTGAAATTTCACGGCTGAGTTATGTCCCGTTTTGGAGATATATATGAAAATGTGTCTAATTATGGTAACCATAATCAATTCTATACAGTAACGTATAGGAAGCTCTGAAACACAAAACCACCCATAAAATCAAAACCATTTCACCGAATAAGCTGAAATTTGAAATTAAGACCTCTTGAGTGGTCATCTTTCATATGACCATAAAAACTAACATTTGGAAAATCGGACAAAGCTCCTTTAATACGACCTCCTATACAAATAACCCACTGAGGAAGCAATGCATGATGGGATGCACTTGATATAGTCTTTGCCATGTTTGCGAATATATAAAAATATCACGGTACAGAAAAAAACAGGCCAGAGTGAAATGATCAAAACAATCAAATATAACCCTCTTTGTTATTACTATATACTGACTTTCAAAACCAAAGTTAACATGGTTAAAATTGGAAAAGGTTATAGGTTAACGAAACTCTTATGTCCTGCTTAAACCGAGTGTCAGGAATAACTAAATGAAAGAGCAGAAAAGTTATTCCTATGAAAGGTTTTCTTTGAGAATAATCATGAAATATTCATGCTACGTATTCGTTGACTAGT
>JXSR01S012393.1:12349-22885 GCA_000969725.1 Ophiothrix spiculata | reverse complement strand
GATTGTCCGGTTGACGATCAAAGGAAAAGCAAAATTTCTCGCTGTCACTTATTCCAGATCGAAATACACCGGTCGATCTACCGAGGTAAATTGTCCGAACTAGAGGGGTTGAATCAACATATTTTCAAGTAATATTTTGAATGAAAAATTTAGAATTCAGTTTATCAAATGTTCTGTTAAAATACCCGAAAGAGTTTTTTCCAAAACAATTACAAAACCCGGTACAATCGAGGTTAAAAGTGGTGACTTTTTCCGATGTGATCGTCGCCATCTTGTTGTTAACTGAACTCGCAATTACACATGTGTGTACTTCATGCTTGTTAGTAGTTAGATAATGTCCGCGCATGCTCTGCCCTTATGTGAATTTATGAACATCGCCATCTAGTGACAACATGATAAATAAACAAACACTGTTTGTTCATTTTTCTCTCTCGATCGAAGCGCAAATGACAATTTCTTTGTGGATAAGATGCATTTTTTCTGGACAGCTTTCGCGTCTTTCGTGTTTTCATCTACCGCATATTTCTTAATTTAAGACGAGTCTGGCATTCATGTTTCGTTTACAGCTAATTATAATAATAAGCACCATGTCAAATGTGCTACTAGCCCGATCAGACAGTGCTGTTTGAACAATTACTAGCCCGCAATGAAATCCACTAGCCCTGGGCTATCGGACATGGGATTAGTCGCGGCCTGCGGAATAAACAATAACCAGCCAGAACAGGCAGAAAGCCATTTTGAAGCTGCCTCTTGGTCAAATTAACTCAGTTAAATAGGCTAGGGTGTGATATTTCCAAAATTTAGTTTTCACATTCGTATGAAAGATCCCTTAAAAACTTACCAGTATAGTTTTGAGGCAGTGGTTAGCAAGCATCTGGTTAATGTGACCCTGCATTGTATAAGTGTGAATCGGCTGTTTTATAGACCATATCGATAATTGACCTACTCCTGCTGTTGATGGGTTAAATCCACAGAACCGGACGGGAATCGGAACTCAGAACGAGGCCAAGTATGATAAACACACTACTTGCTCTCGCTCTGAGTTCCGTTCACCGTCCGATTCTGTGGAATTACCCCATTAACGACGGGAGTAGGTCAATTATCGATATGGTCTATATCCATACACATCTTTCAATTTGGTATCAGGGAAATTCCTGGTATAAAGCATATCTACCAATACAACAGATTTGACAAATTAACCTTTATTCAGCAGTACAAATATTTGTGTATCAAGTATTCACCCCACCAGTAAATGAACACCATTTATACTCAAAGCTGTATTTGTTGCTTTTCCTTAAATCATCAAATGGCGGTTTACGTCTCATTGTTTCCTGGGGCAAGAAACTTTACTCTAATTGCTCCGTGGTTCAGATAGTCACGTTAAGCCATTGGTCCCCTGTGCGAATGTTCCTTCTTGGGGCGCTGCATACAGTGTATACCTGGTGAGTCTATGTCAATATTTTGTTCCATTTCAGGGTTGTTTTGTGTTATTATTATACAGATGTGTTCATAGTTGTGACGATAGATATTCCTTGTCTTGTTTCAGAATCGTGAGAGAGAGATGAAGCAGAAAGTTGAGAGTAAAGAAGAGATGACGTTAGAGCTGCACAACACATTTTCATCAATGCAACAAGAAGTCGAGATTAAAACAAAGAAATTAAAAAAGGTAACTGATGTATAATTAAAACTTTTGTGAGAAAATTCACTTATTTTCCAGACAATTCTGCTATTCTTTGTGGAATGTGGTGGTGGAGGCTTATCTAGAGGGACGACGTTTTTCAAGCAGGTAATTGATGACATGAATTTAGGCAATGTACAGAAATCTCATGTCACCTTAGTGTGGGGGTGCCATGAATAACCTATAAGTTGATATTTTGAATGAATTACTATTAGTTATCCCCTTTTCCCAATGCAAAATGAGAAAATGTAAGTTAATGCTGTATAAATGAATCCAAATAATTCATATTTTTGTAATTTTTGGGAAGAGACGGGACACATAAGTGATGCCAGATGAAAACATACTTATCACATCCATAGAAAAAAACAAACATTTATTGGACACCGTAAACAAAAATTGTGTATAACACACACGCAATGTTATTTTTAGCTTATAACACAATACGGTTTTATATTATTTGGCTGTCTACCAATAGCAATAATGAATTCGTACCAATCTGGTGATAAAATGGAAACAATTAATCGGACACTTTCCTAAGGGTTGTGTTTTAATACCAATCTTCAAGAAATAGCTACTACATTTAAGATTACTTTTGTTGAGATCAATTCACAACAAACAGTACACACTTGATACAAATTTGCAGAGTAACAAGGGGTATTCAAAAGTTTTTGGGCATTGGATAGAAAGGTATCAGCTATGTTGGTTTTTTTCAATGCATTATGTAGTTCATTGAACATATGGTAAATTCTTGAGGAAAGTTTTTTCTTCAAACAGTATCAAAAGAGTCAGACAGCTGACTACAAATATGGCAGGTCAATGTGGGCTCCCTTGAATGAACTAATTAGGGTTACTTTCCCCTTGCATTGACAAGGATAGGTCTGTCTTTTAGGGTTGTTTTTACAGTTTTGGTATGGAGATGGGTTGGTTTTTGTCGCAGATAAATGTACGATTTTTTTTAAAAGATTTGTGTATATTGAGAAATTTGGTCAAAAAGCCCCCAATTTGAGTACAATTGGGTACTTTTTTGGGGGTTTTAGGCACGTCCCTGTACAAATCTTTTGAAGAACACTGCTGATCTCTTTGAACCTTAGGTCACAATCTTATTGAACAACCCTTTTATACAGTAGTATGTAGTCATTCCATAGTTAGATGTGTAATGTTTTGATGTTAAAGTCTCTATTCAACAGTATTCAACAACTATGTAAAAAACACATGATAGATTTGTGTGACCCAATTATTCCAGTTTTCACACACATTTGCACAGTTCTAATTTGAAACAAGAACTCTCAAGTGTTTGTGCAGGTGTAAATAACTAGAACTCGAACAGAGTGAAATATACAACACATACTTATTATAATCTAGTTAAGCCTTTTCTGGATCCATGGATTACTTGAATTGCCATCATAAGATTTGAATAATTTGATTAACACACTAGTTTTGTAAATCTTTTGTATTATACTTAAGCACTAGAAAACTGGAACACCTCAGTTTGAAACTGGTGGGTGCAAGCAAAGTGTAGGCAAGGTCATGATTTCAGGTGTTTTGCTCATCTAACATATTGCTGAGACTAAATAAAATTAGTTGTTAGTTCAAACTTGGAAAAACTGATGTAAAATGCATTTTTTATTGGTATTTAGAGATTTTTTTTCAAATTTTCTTTATTTCTGAATTGGGTTGCCTCATCCATGACCCAGGGCAGTTAGGGCATTAATTTTAAGTGGATTATTTTTGGGAATATTTCTAAAAAGTTGGTTCAAGTTGTAATAATCCAAAAAAACACAAAAAAACCAAACAATTTTTTGGCCTAAGGTGTAGAATATAATATAAAGGCATCTCTAAATATACAAGACATATCTGATGTACTAACATTTACCATTTACTTGTTCTCTCCCAGCTGTTTGCCAAATTGCAAGCTATTAAGTGTGATATACAAGATTTACAAGAAGAACACGCAAGAGAAAGGCAGGAATTAGACCAGACTCAAAATGAACTCACGAGGGATCTCAAACTCAAGTAAGTGAAGCTTATTATCATCTAAATATTCCCATATGTGCATGGCGTATCAAAAAGAAGTTATCAGTTTATAAAGAGCTTCCTTCTTAAAAATTTGATACATTATATAAATTTATTAGACAATTATTTCCATTACAGAAAAAACTGTTGATGTAATTGTGAATAAAATCAGCTATGCAAAGATTGTATGGCTCAATTCATGTGTTTTAAACTTAAGTCATCTTAAACTTGTGCGTTTTGGTCTTTTAATGACAGTTAAGGTGCGAGGTAAACTTAAGTTCATTTGGCCGCTGTCTTCCATCTTTTATCACACTTTGTTTGCAAGGCCCTTTCACTGTCTACACCACACAAAAATAGGTTTCCTTGAGGGTTTTTTTCATCATTGGTGATGCATCAATAAGACTTGATAGGCTTTGATCATTTTACGGATTATTTTGCCACAATATGTCAAATTTTCATAACAGAGGTCCAATGTGACATACAGGAAATGACAAAATTTGAAAGGTTTTTCAGAGGATAGGGACTTCTTATTTGTCTTCTATTCAAAGGCTGCTTAGTGACAAAGATAACATGTTGCAACCAAATGCTATCTGTGCACTGCTGCAAAATATAAGTGAATGGAGAAATTATGTGATCAGCTAGCAGCTGAACAATGATGATGATGACAACAACCATGTTGCACGTGATTGGCTGAATTTCAGTGTTTGTGAAATGCTCAAGGTCGTGCGCATTACGCTCGAGTTAACCGATGCAATACGCATTGAAACTAAATTCACTTAATTATAGTGGGAGGGTTTTCTCAAAATGTTGTTTCTTATCTGATGATTCCTTCATTTTGGGAATTTTGTCGCATAATTTAGTTGTTGCAGTAATGCAAAAATGTTTCTTTTTGATCATTTTTATTTCCAGAATGTTAATCATAGACAATTTCATTCCACCAGAGGAAAAGAATAAAATTCTCAACAGAGCAGAGTATGATGAGGAATCCGATGTATGGGGTTTGAAACCATTAGCTAAGGCTGAAGGGTAAGTCATGCTGTAAAAATATAAACTGAGTGCTTAGCTGTCAACATTTTCAAATTCTGATGCGGGAAACTTCCTTAATGAGTAACCTTTACGGACAACTGACATATGAGGCCAAAAAACGAAAACTTTTTACGTAGCTTTAAAAAAGGTCTCACAATTGCACAAATGACTCATAATGATCTCATAATTCAACTCATATCAAAATTTTGATACAAAATATTGTTTTTAAAATGTTTCTACCATTTTTTTTTCCGTAATACAACAATACGCATTGCCACCTATAGGAAATTGTCACGCTAGCGGGACAATGCGGTAGGTTTTTTCAAAAAGTTGGAGATATGGCTACCTAAATGGGAGGTCGGGAGAACTACATAAAAACGTTTAGGTTTTTGTGAAACACTCTCTGAAAATATATACAGTTTTCTACAAAAGTAACATCAGAAAATTAAAGAGGGTTTTTTTTTGACATTGTTCTTTTGATTTTTCTTTTACAGACCACAGCAAATGGCCAAGAGACCGATATCCGCAGTAGGTAACAGACGTCCCATAGCAGACTATGCACGAATGGCGGCACAAATGGGAGGCAACCCAAGATATAAGGTACAAATCATCAATTATCATCCATAACAAGTATTGTAATGAAAATAATCAAGTTTAAGTTCCATACAATGTTTGTGGCACCGACACACAAGATGTCAGTATTGACATTTTTAACCCTTTAGAGATTACAAGTGTTTAGGATCACACCTTGCATGGCAAGCAATCCCTGTGGTGTAAGATGAGCAGATGTCCTCTGGCTTTGATTGGCTTTGCCTCTTAACCCCCAATGTGCTGTTGCCCCTTGAAACCACCAGGGTCTGTCAAGGGACCTCTGAATCCAACTTTTAGGGATTGCAATTCTGTAAACCTGTTGTGACAAATGTTCTCACCAGTGGCTTTCTAGGCAGTTAGGATTAGTAATATATTAGGGCATCTCCATTAATATTACCTACCACAGTTGTGCTGCTTAATGGAAATCCTCTTTTGTGTTTTTGGTTTAATTGACATCAGTTGGGGAACCATTTCTTCATGTGGAATATTGACCTGTTAAAGGAGCATGGTCCGATTGCTTCTACTTTTTTTTCAAACTTGTTGAGATTTTGGTACCAAAATATTGCTTATATTTTTCTCAAAATCTATGTGAAATTTCACAGTTAACAAAGGTAGAAATTCGACGCGAATCCACAAATCGATTCGTGTAAAGATTCTCGCAAATTCATGGCAGCACGAATCATTGTCTGATTCGCGCAAATGTAAGCTTAAGAATGCTCTGTACCGCTTATTCATGAATTATTCTTTGTCTTCATTTATATTGCCATGAACTTTCAGCATTCATAAATATAAAGTAGTGTCAATGTACCACGTGATCATATCTGAGCAATAAAAACACTCAAAATTCATGATTTAGTACCATAATGATGACGTCATATTAATCAATATTCATGTACCTACGATATAGCATGGATATAGATAGCATGATTGCTGGTGAGAGGTGAAAGATTCTACTCTAAAAAACGTAACAAATGTAATCATCAATCAATGTTTCATTGCATAAAACAATAGAAAATGGTATTTGGCATATTATTAGTGCTTCTAGATATTTAAATATCCAATCTTTACAATAAACTTCTTAACAAAGCAGTGGTTGAGAGAGTGCAAAATTATGCAACCATGATGAAATGAAAATGATACCGGTACAAACGGACTACACACAGCACTAAATACTTTTCACCAATATACTTGAATGAAATCGAAGTATCACCTGACCAAAGTAATAAGCTCAGCCTAAATATGGCTCATTGTACATTTTTTTTGTTATTTTGTTTCAAAAATCATGAATACAACATTGTCAAACATACTGATAATGACACTACAATATTATTACAATTTGCTTAGGTTTCCTTTGATTCACCTTAAATAATTTGCGAGAATCAACTTATACGCACTTTGGGTGAATCATGATTCGCGCAACATCCAACCTGCGTGAATCAATTTTGATTTGTTTACGCACACGAAGACGAATTTCTACCCCTGAGCTAAGTTATGTTTCATTATGGACATAGATTTGAAAATGTGCCTAATTATGGTAACCATAATTAACATTACATAGTAATGTATAGGCAGCTCTTAAATACATAACTGCCCATAAAATCAAAACGGTTTGACCCATTCAGCTGAAATTTGAAATAAAGATCTCTTTAGAGGTCATCTTTCATACAAAATTCAGAACTAAATTTTGAAAAATCGGACCAAGCTCTTTTAACTGGGATAATCCTTCTGATAAACTGGATAACCTTTGGCAAAATGCATTAATTTGAAAACATTTTCCCACAATTATAATGATAACGTTAATTTTAATGCAATGTGAATGGCAGATACTGAACAAGAAAAGTTAAACCACATCCAATTTCTATCGATAGTTCTAAAAAAATCTTAATTCATTGAAGAGGCCTCATAAATTCTTTCAATTTGTCCACCTTTTGACCGCTCATATTAAACTGTTACCAAACATGAATTTTGTGCCCTTAAAACATCTAACTATTGTGATTCCTATACTTTGTTTAATTTGGAAAACTGGTTACATCGGATATTTTTACTTCTCCCAATGTGTCCCAGTTAAGCATCATCAACTGTATTTTGGATTTGCCCTTGGCATCCTAGGCCTAAGTGAAAACCAATGTGCGTATACAAAATATAACCAAACGCTTTGACATAAGCCTTTACCCTCTCACTCTGCCATATTATAGACCTTTTCAAAATCCATTCGGAAATCTCCGGAACATTGATCACATGGCCATTTATTTAACCAATCACGTACAAGCTCATTAGTATGCATGATTTTGTCAAAAAAAATTTCAGAAAATTCTCTTGAATTTCAGTGCAATAAAAGTGAAAAATAAATAGAACCAGACCAATACATTATTAGATATACTACTTCTGAACAACTTTTGGCTGATGGTACCATGAGCTCACCGACACAAAGAGTGAAATTTCCATGTGAAATCGGCTGATTAAGCTTAAGATTTCAAGTCACATAGTGCTAACGCTAATTACAAGTTCGAATTCGTACCCAACCAGTTAATGAAAAGGCGAACTTAACATTCTGGTTGTTGTGTTGAAGAGTCACTTTTTCTGTCGGTAATTACCGGAAAGTGTAAAATCAGCTTCGGAAATTCTCGGAAAGTCGTGTTTTGAAAAGGTCTATTGCCTGGTGGAACAGCATACACCCATTATAAGTTTGATGTGCAAGTTATAACAAAAGTGCTGGGGTCAGCTATACAGACTATAGAATAGACTATTTTGAGTGATTTCCATGAGTTATATGGTTTCCTCAGGAGTATTTGTTTTTTTGAATGTTTGGGCCAGTATCAAGTCTTTCTTTTGATTTCTGATAGCAATACCTGTCTTCAAGATGTGAACGCAATTGCTTAGCACTACGGTACCTTTGAGACATTATCAAAACATATCTTTACCCATATCTTATTTTACAAAATATTGCTTGAACAATTGTATCACCTGTTCTTACATACGGAGATGAAATAAAATATTTAACTCAGAACTAGTTTTGACTAACCTTGCATTTTGTAGGAGTAGAACTCATCTGCTTTCATAAGCAAGCACATTTTTTCTTTTCTTGTGTGTGTTTTGTATTTAATGAAACCATATGTTGGTTGATAGGAAAATGAAAGTGAAATGCCCTTATATACATAACAACAAGTTACAATAACAACATAAGAATTTCTAGTTTTTAATCATCAACAAGGACATTAATCTCATTCAAAATTTAAAATCCAATCAGTATTCTTTTAAATTTGTATTTTCAAAAACATTAAGCAGTAGTTTTGTTTAAAGTATTATGTAAGTTTGTTAGTATTTGAACAGACTACTTTGCAATTTTCCTTCAAATGCACAGTTCATTGACCTATAAGGGAAATAACTAATGGCTTGCGTTGAAGGTTACATTTGAAGTTGGTTCTAAATAAGTCATCAGGAGTTTATGCCAACATTTACAATTTGACTCCAGCGTTATTAACTTTGATATACTGCCCTCTTTTAATTTTGAAATATGTTAACTTTTTGTGCCATTTACAATAAAAAAATCCTGTCATAAAAATAGGCCTTCCATTTTCCCTGTTCAACTCCCATTTTACCAACACACCCAGTTCAACAAAAAGAGATATCAAATTGTTTGCCATCATGCATTTCTTCCTATGGGATTGTTTGTACAGAAATATATGTGAACAGTATGAAATGATATGGAATCAAAGGTATTTGTTGAATTTGGGGCATGCATATTTTATCACTATAGTTTATCTCAGAGGTGTTTTTCTCTCGTTCACAGGGTTTTTCTTTCCAAAGCTTCTTTTTAAGGCCTTCTGTGTACTGATGCACTTATTTACACAGGTATTTGCAGAGCGTGATTTGTTGATTTCGATTGTTTACGCCCAAGATGTTGACGAGCGAGTAAAGAGTAGCGTACACAAATCAATTTGAAATGAAAAACAACTTTGAGATATAGTATAACTTTTGACACAATTTCTTGTGCAAACAATTCCATAAAAGGCAATGCATGATGCCAGGCATGCAATACCTTGTCTTCAGCTCAGCTTGTCTCCTTAGTTGTTTTTAAGTAGGCCTAATGATTTATTTCACTTAATAGGCATGCATTTTGAAAATATTTCAATATTATACTTAAATATAATTAACAGAGTAAGAGCAAAACAAAAACAAACATTTAAACAAGTTTTTTACGTCAAGTCTTGCAATACCATTCCTCAAGAACAAATAATTGCCTTCACAGAATTTTGTTTGCTGAAATTCACCCAATTTGTTGTGGCCCTTTTTAGACTTGAGTAAATACAAAGTGTATGGGAATGTGACAAAACATGTTTGTCAAGACTAGGATTGAACAAAATAAAATGGTTTAAACGGCACATTTCATAGGTGGATAAGTTGATCAATGCCAGGCACACAATATGCCAGATAGAAACATTTCCAGTAGTTAGAAGTAACAATGATTTCTTAAGTAACCTTACAAATAGTGTATATAACATAAACATAATAGGAAGTAATAATTCTGATGAACATAACTCATCTAATAGTAATAATAGTAATTCCATGACTAATCTAAGCTTAAGTGTTACAGATATTGATTATGATGGTAATAGCTCTAATGAAATTGATTGTGATAATAAACCCAGCAAGCTATATTTTGATCCTTATAGATGATCACTTTATCTATGACAACAATTGTGATATTACAGTAATGAAACATTTAATCAAAAATTTAATAAGTCAGATAATACTTTTTCAATTTTAAACTTAAATATACGTAGCCTACCTAAAAAGATAGATAGACTTAAGGAATATCTAAGTATAACTGAACATAAATTTTCTATAATAGCAGTACAGGAAACATGGTTTAAATCAGACTCTACATTAGATTATTATCACCTTAATGATTATAATTTAAAAACAACTAACAGGGTAGACACACAAGTTGGTGGCGTGGCACTTTATGTATCAAATAATATTGAATATAAATTAAGAAGTGATCTTTGTACTCAAAATGAAATTTTTGAATCATGTTTTATAGAAATTAACAGGTCTCACAACAATAGTAAAAATATAATTGTAGGAACTCTGTATAGGCATCATCATCATAGCATAAATGAATTTAACAATCAACTCGAAGATATTTTAAACAAAATTAATATTGAAAACAAGTTACTGTACCTCACAGGCGATTTTAACATCGACATTCTTAAAGATAAAGAAAA
>JXSR01S012392.1:131957-156499 GCA_000969725.1 Ophiothrix spiculata | reverse complement strand
GGTGAAAAGATCAAATTTCATTTTTTGACATAAAACAAATAAATGCATAAAGTTAACTTACACCTCGCGTTTTGAAGGTCAAAATACCGGGAAGTACAATTATTCACGGGTAATTGATCGCGTTTTGCTATCATACACTATAGTAATCAATAACTTTTAAATCGAATTGCGACAATTTTTCACTGTCATATTTTGAGTATTTCAATCTCTAAATGAAAATTGTAGACAGAAGGTATGACATATTATATATCATTCGAAAGCTGAGATTATACAGAATTAAAATAAATAAAATCATTTTCAAAAATCGTGACTTTCCTCTCATTTTGCTGGAGCACCCAGCATATGTATGATATAAAATATAGTTTTTCAAAAATATCAATTCACTCTGCCTGTCTTACACTATTAAGTATTTCAGCGTTTCACCATCAATGCCTGTCTGGCTTTTCAGTATCAATTATCAAAGATATCTATATCATGTCATTTCACGGTTGCTCAGCTCCATTAAGTATATAGAATGTGAAGTTCTGTATATAATGCCATACATAACAAAAGAAGACATCAGGACCTTCCCACCATACATAATAATATAATAAATAAATGTCTAATGATTAAATTAATAATTATTATTTTATTATGTATATGAGTGGTGCTCTGGCAAAATGAGTGGAAAGTCACGATTGAAGATTAGATTGAATAAATGGCTGCTAAAGTAAAAATATGGTGAAAAGATCAAATTTCATTTTTTGACATAAAACGAATAAATGCATAGGTGTTAACTTACACCTCGCGTTTTGAAGGTCAAAATACCGGGATCAAAATTTAATCATGAGGGATAAACATTTATTTATACATTAATAATAGTAATAATAATATAATAAACTAAATGTCAAATGTATAAATTAGACAATAATAACTGTGCACCATCTTTTTTGAGGTCATTGTTTAAAATCAGAGGTGTTTGTTTTGGGCCGAAGTACCTAGGCACAAAACAAACACTGACGATTTTTATCAATGATCGAATTAAAAGATGGTGCAAAGTTATTATTGTCATTAATAACCGTCTTTCGATATTTTTAATGCCTTTTATGCTTAATTTTATAAAGAAATACTTTATTAAAACTTATTTCTTAACTTAAAGGTCTACTTATCCCTATAAGAAAATTTTGATCAGTCCAGGCATGACGATCATCGCGTAATATGATAGACACGTGTGTGTGGTGCATACGGCCGCTTAATTAGCGTTTTATGAGAAAATGCATTTAGCGCTAATAACATCTCATACGCAGGTCATTATAAAAAGTCATTCATTGCTACCTGATACTGACCGCACAGTTGTTTGCATAAAAGTAGAAATAATCTTTTAAGATTGGATCGTGCTATTACACAGGTTACTAATTAATAATAATTATTCTATTATGTATACATTTTGCATGTAACTATAGTCAATCAGAAAGCAAAGATAGAAAGCAGCAAATTCCATTGAAAATTCACAACGCACTCTGCACCGTTCTGGATTGCATGGAAGGCTTGGACATAGTACTTTTCTAGAGTTTGATTTAGAGTTAGTGTTGTAGTTAAGAGTTGTAGTTAGAGTTAGAGTTGGAGTTAGAGTTAGAGTTAACTTTTAGAGTTCAATTTAGAGTAAGAGTTAACTTTTAGACTTCGATTTAGAGTTTAGAGTTAACTTTTAGAGTTCGATTTAGAGTTAGAGTTAACTTTAGAGTTTGATTTAGAGTTAGATTTGACTTTTAGAGTGGATAGTGTTAGAGTAAACTTTCATGGTTTAGAGCATTTATGCAAATTCCATTGACCAATTATCATTTTGACAAAGTCAAGGTAGACTTTATAGCCAAACCCAAACTCCTCAGAGATATGGTATAAAGGCCCATGATACCATGGATGTTCAGACATACAGTGGCACGTCCATCGGTGTACACACATGCAGTGGGTGCAAAGAGCAATGAATGTTCCAGCTATGGATGCTTGCACATAAATGTGTTTGAACATCCACAGCATTTGTTAGCGTTCATAGTATGAACTCAGCAATAAAGAGGTAATAACAAGCAAAGGAATGATAAATGTGTAATGAAGGGTTTATAATAAAATTAGATTAGAACAATAGGTAGTGACACTATAACCTATAAATACATCCAAAAAGTCTCTGATAAGTAAACAAAAACTGCTTAGCAACACAAAGGTGGTGAGATGTAATCCTTCAGTATGGTAGTAATTCAAATCACAGATTATGAAACTAATTGTTGTCCACTTACAAAGTATAAATTGTATATATAATGTATAATGGTGGACATCTATTATATCTAATTACTCTAGTATTCTAAATTAAACTTAATCTCTAACTGTAAAAAATATCTCTAACTCTAACTCTAAATCGAACTCTAAAAAATATCTCTTACTCTAACTCTAAATCAAACTCCAAAAAAACATCTCTAACTCTAACTCCAACTCTAACTCTAAATCGAACTCTAGAAATGGTTTATCCCGGAGGGCTTGTAGTGCCTATGGTTTTTGCATTATTTATGTCAGATGATGATTTGGTTAGTTTGGACGTTTATTAGTCAGGTAAAGGCTTAATTTCTTTTCTCAAAATATATACAAGTTTAATTTTTTCTGTCGTCTATGATATAGGTTTATAAAGTTGCATTTTATTATGCTCTGAACATCATGCAACATAAATAGATTTGTGGTAAATTTAGATTGCCGCCCAATTCACTCAGCCCCTGTGTTCTTGTAGGACCAAATATACTTACGAAGTTAGGTCCCATCCAAAATGTTAGGGTTAGGTTAGGGTATGTATAGGGTTAAGGTTTGGTCATGGTTAGTAAGTTACGGTTGGGTCATGGTTTAGTAAGTACGGGCCGGGTCATGGTTAGGGTCAAGGTTTTGATGGGACCTAAAGTATACTTTTTCCGGTGTGGAAAATAGATGCATCAAAATTGACTGCATGTGCAGGGCTTTTGGCCCATTTCACTTGCTACATTAGCCTATACTTTTTGAGATTTCGGTACCAAAATGCTGCTCATATTTGTCTCATGACGTATATGAAATTTCAGGGCTGAGTTATTTTCTAGATATGTATGAAAATGTTTCTAATCATGGTAGCCATAATTAATTTTATACAACAACATTATAAGCAGCTCATATACAAAATTGACCATAAAATCAAAACAGTTTGACTGATTCAGCTTAAATTCGAAACTTAGACCTCTTGAGTGGTTGTTTTTCATATGAACTAAATTTTGAGAAATCAGACCTAGCTCCTTTACAATTCTTTAGGGGTATTATCTTTTAATTTCATTTTTTTTTTGTTCAGATAGTACAGAGACACCTTTTAGTTTTTTAAACTGTTTACATAAACATTCACATAAGATGTCATGTGACCCCTTTTGTGATCAATCCAAATGATTGATCATGCTCCATGTGAACAATTGAATATATTATCCGAAGAAAGTATATAGAGGCCATGCATGTGATGTGTAATACTGTGAATATGGCAGATTGCTCAAAGTGTTACCATTACCAATCACTTCATATTGTCCCATCAATTAAAATGCATCATTATGGGCCAAAACATAGTCGGCCTCCAAACAAACTTTTTCCTACCAAACATTTGGTCGTGACGTCAAAATGACGACTAGTGATTCCAAACAAAATAACTTCAACACCGAGTTGAGACCAAATAAAATTTTGCGCTAGATTGCACATGTTATTGAATTGCCATATACATTGGACCAAATGTTTGTTACCCGTTCATAGTTTAAATTCGATGGCAAATATTTGGTGACGTCACGACCAAATGTTTGGTAGGAAAAATTTTGTTTGGAGGCCAACTATGTTTTGGCCCTATCAGTAGGTTAATTACAATATCTTGTTCAATGGACTGTAATACGCCATGTTTATGGGAAAGGTCATCAGTCCAAATCCTTTGTTTGGTATCAAGCGATAAAAGCATGCATGGCCTCTATTCTCCTTATAATGATGAATATAATTGCCATTCAAAAATCAATACTGGGCATTGATCATCACTTCCTTTTGGCAGTGTTGGTTTCCTATAGAGGCCCTGCATGTGACGTAGAATACTGTAAATATGGCAGATTGCTCAAATGCATTCAATAGAAGTGTTACCATTACCAAACACTTCATATTGTCCCATGTTACACAATTGAGCAGGTCAATAAATTGGAGTATTCGAAATGTTAGCAGAATTCGTCGCTATATTGATATTGATACCTGCCACAACATTGTAAGAGCACTTATACTCGTAAAACTTGATTACTGTAATGTTTTGTTGAATGGCATTTCAAAAAAAGATCTGAAACATCTTCAAATTTTACAAAACAAATGTGCGAGGCTTGTGTGTTTGAAATCTAGACGTGAGTATGTTACACCCTTGTTGAAACAGCTTCACTGGTTACCAGTTCAGGAAATTATCGAGTCTAAAACGCTGTGATGGGACTCTCTCCTCAGTACCTTAAGGACTGCCTTGTTGTTAAAAGTACAAGTAGTGCAATGAGGACTCGCTCGGCTAGCAGTATCAGCTTTGTTATGCCTGTTCATAATAAATGTGCTGGTGATAGGGCCCTGTCAGCTGTTGCTCCAAGGTTGTGGAACCGATTGCCTGTGTTCCTAAGGAATGCCACTAGTGTTGATGTTTTCAGATCTTATTTGAAAAAGTACCTTTTCCCTGAGTAGTTCACTTTTTTTGCACTTTGTATCCCTAGGCAAAGGCGCGGTATAAATTTAGTTATTATTATTATTATCAATAAAAATGGACCATTATTAGTATGTTAATTACAATATCTTGTTGAATGGACTGTGATGTACTTGCTAGCTTGCGCTATCAATTTGTTACCTGCGCAACGACAGGCGTATCAGAATTCGAACACCCCTCCATATCCTTATTCTGATACTTGTATCAGAATTGTGATACGTGGGTATCCAAATTCAGATACGTATCCGAATTGTTATTCCGCCGAACTGACTTGGGTCAGTGTTGGTTTCCAATATTCAATTTCTTGAACAGTTTTGAAAACCAAAGCGTCTAATAACTCTTTTTCCTTTTGTCTTTCCAAATAAAAAAATTATCATTTTGCAAAAGGTAGCATTAAGACTGAGAATATTGAAAAATAATGCTTGTCAAATATCGTTGTCAAATAATCAACTCTTTTATCATAAATGGTTGTATATTTTTATCTACATTGTATACATGTTTTGTTAAGCGTACATATGATATATAAATACATTTACCATTTCTGAAATTGGCACTTAAATTTCATCATGATACTCATCTCCTTTACGGCTGTGCATGTTCATTTTTATTTAATTTGCGTGCATAGAATTCATAGTTTATTTATGCGCACACACGATGCGTTATAGATAACCTGCAGAAGATGATTTGGTATCGATATTTTGGAAAAAAAGACAAACAACAGACTCCTTGTTTTATCGGTATTTTAATCATCTCTTATATGAGTGGTGCTCTAGCAAAATGAGCGGAAAGTCGCGATCGAAGATTTCGAATAAATGGCTTTTAAAGTAAAAATATGGTGAAAAGATCAAATTTTGTTTTTTGACATAAAACGCATTGATACATAAGTGTGAAACTAAACCTCGTGTTTTGAAGGTCAATTATGCCGGGAAGTGCAATTATTTACGGGTAATTGATCGCGTTTCGCTATCATACACTATAGTTATCAGTAACTTTAAAATCGATTTGCGACCATTTTTTACAAGTATGACATATTATATATCATTCGAAAGCTGAGATTAAAGAGAATTAAAATACGTAATAAACTCAGTTTTGAAAAGACTTTCAGCTCATTTTAATTTGCGTGCATAGAATTCATAGTTTATTTATGCACACACACGATGCGTTATAGATAACCTGCAGAAGATGATTTGGTATTGATATTGGGGAAAAAGAGACAAACAACAGACTCCTTATTTTATCGGTATTTTAATCATCTCTTATATGAGTGGTGCTCTAGCAAAATGAGCGGAAAGTCGCGATCGAAGATTTCGAATAAATGGCTTTTAAAGTAAAAATATGGTGAAAAGATCAAATTTTTTTTTTTGACATAAAACGCATTGATACATAAGTGTGAAACTAAACCTCGTGTTTTGAAGGTCAATTATGCCGGGAAGTGCAATTTTTTACGGGTAATTGACCGCGTTTCGCTATCATACACTATAGTAATCAGTAACTTTAAAATCGATTTGGTTCTAAAAGAGATTTACCTGTTTTGAGCAGGGCTGAGTGATAAAAATCATTAAAAACAGGCTGATTTTCATGATTTTTACAATCTTACGATAGGTTTCAACCCCCAAAGGCACCCTGGCACACCAATGATCTTATAGAGTAAACTATTCTGAAAATTTGTAAATAGGTTTTTTTTTAGAAATTAAATGACAAATAAATAAGAACAGAAATAAAATGTTTTAAACACTTTTGAGTTTTCTTATTTTGTGCAATATAATTGTATGTACAATGCATACAAATTTCTAGATGTTCCTTCATTTTTAGCATCTTACATTTTGCCAAAAGTTTATAAATATTATGACTTAATAAATTCATATTTTGCTTGTTGCAATTGCAACCAACGTCTTTTTAAATGGTTTTGTTGTGCTTTCTTTGTTATGTTTGTTATGTCATGTATTTTTATAAAGGGGGTACAACACTCTTAGGCTCTTGCTTTTGTTGTATCTTTTGTGCTTGTATTGTATTTTTTTAAACAATGTGCTTGATGGAAATAAATTTGAATTTGAATTTTTTTTCTTTATTACTTTTATCAAAGGCTTTAGAATTATGAGCACAATTGTCTTAAGTGGCTCATAATTTTGCAGCCTTTAATAGAAGTAATATATCAGAAAGCAAAGAAAATCCTTGTTTTTGTATAATTTTGTCTTTCACTAATTTTGCATAATCTTCTGTGGCTATATTGCACGAACTTTGCGAGTTGTTGATTTGTTTTGAATTTACATAATTCATCAAAGCTTTCAAAACTCTTGAATTATTTTTAATATACAACCAGCATTCAAGTACGAGTAAAGTGGCTTAGTTTATTTTTTTTATGCATAGAAAATCGGCACAGACCGTTGTTTCGACGATGCTCATGAACATGAATATGTCTAATTGTACTGAATTTTCCGTCAATTTATTTTATGATTTTAAAAGTCTTACAGGAAAGATATATTTCTCAAATTTCATGAATATGATGTCTCATATCTTATCTTTAAAAAAAAGTTTGTATTAGCCAATTCACATAAAATTTGGTAAAACAAGCTGCACGTAATTAGATATGACCTCATGATTTAAAAAGCTTAAAATTGGCAATTTAAAAAAAAAATGTAATGAAATTAAGAAGTTTTATTCCCAACAGTTAAACACAGACTTGTCTTATTCAAAAAACTCTAAATATTTTCATCCACATCTTCATTATTTATTTGCATTAACCCCCTTGTGATTACAGGGATAAGAAGTCCAAACTATCCGACAGGTCACGTAGAGAAAACAAAATCTAGCGACCAAGTTATCCTGATATTCACCCGGGATATATATACCCGGGAAATGCATAAATTTCGTCTAATGAGCTCATTTGCATAGGTTCTAAGTACTGGCTGTATAATCATGTCAGACATCTTCAGTATAATCTTCTCTTTTGCCGCTTGCTGTTCATTTTAACTGGTCTTGTCGTGCACAGAATTCAATATATTACTTATGTATGAATATCTTAATACAATACCTGGAGATAATATTAGTGAGATGGATTTATATAAAATGACTTAATGGTGTTATTTTATGCACAAGCATAATTCATAGACATTATGTTGCAGGGCAGTTATTATTCAAAGTTTTGTATCATAATACTCAAAGCATGTATGTCTCAAACATAAACACTGACGTGTCCTTGATTTTTCCTTTTTGGGGGCTTAAGGGGGCTTGCTGACTTGTGCGGGGGGCTAAGTGTCAAAACTCATCAAAATTAGGCTGATTTTACATAACTTTTGCAACTATGCGGGGGGGCTTCTGCCCCCAAAGCCACCCTCTGGACACGCCACGGATAAAGATTCCATATACTGACTTCAAGACAAATATCAGGAGTTATATTCAAAATAAATGGCAGAAATTGTAGGGCTCACTCCCCAATTACAAGCTGCATGTTGTCCAACCAACCATTATCAGTTCAGGAGAACGGCTCGATCTAGTAGCCTACTCGATGCAGTAGCCTACTTAATCGAGCCGCCTTGTACAGCTCGATTCAGCTGCTTCATTCAAGTCGCGACGAACTTATAACATTATACGTGAATAAAAAAAAAAATTGACCTTGATAAAAGCACAGAATCAATAATGTGTTGATGTTTTAGTAAAGCAGATTTGATGTAATTTCAAATGAACAAAAAAAGATAGAAATCGGCTGAAAAATAAGTACGATATGACCAATTTTTGTAAGTTCGTCGTTACACACGGAAATGAACACTCAATGGCGTACGCACTATCACTGCCATAAAAAACAGTAATATAATGCATTGGAAGCCTTTTCTGTTTATTTCTTGGTCTTAGTAAAGCTGAGTGACCCCTAACATCGAAGATATCATAAACTTAGCATACACAAATACAAATACAGGGCCAAAAATTAATGGTAAAACGTATTTTCCGAAACATGTTCAAATATTTAATGTGTTTTCTCACAGATGCAGTTGCTTACGACAATGGAACATAGGAGGGGGGGGGGGAAATTTCCCCTCCTAAATAAAAGAAACTAAAAAAATGAAAGGAAATTGAATTTCCCTTTGTTTTTGATAACGTAAATATGAAAAGCAAAAAATAATTGCAAGTTTCAGTCAAAAATTGTCAAGTCTTGCGCAAATTTCAAGTTTTTTTAACAATTTTAGTTGAAAGTAGCCGATTTCACCGATTTTTTCGTAAACGGTAAAAATTAAAAAATATGTTTGCACCAGTTTTGCGTACGCAAATTTCAACTTAATTTCACACTGAAAGCACACTTTATTCAGGCATTTTTGTTAATCGCGCGCCACATCTTTGCATATAATAGATACACGGGAAATTATGCACAAGCAGATGTGCAATCTCAAAAACTGATACGGTAACTCTATTTTTTCCCAGAATTTTTAGAAGTACGCAAAAAATGCTTTAACTGTAAAAACAAAAAATCAATATAGCATGTACTATTTTACAAACACATATGGTCAACGTTTGGTGAATATTTTTGGAAAATGTGTACTTTTGAAATGTCTGTATCTCAAAAACGAGCACGGTGACCCTTTTTTTTTAGATTCGTTATCAGCACAGATCACTGGCGTAACAACAGGGGGGGGGGGGGGGGCAGGGGGGGAAAGTTGCCCCCTCCCTGAAGGCTCTCAGGGGGAAATTTAAAGGGGAGGGAAAGAAGAAAAAAGAAGGGAAAGGGAGGTAAAGAAGAAGAAAATGAGAAAAGAAAGAAGGAAAAAGAAGGGGGAAAGGAAAAAAGAGGAAGAAAAGGGAAAAAAGAGGAAGAAAAGGAAAGAGAAAGGGGAAAGAAAAGAATAGGGGAAGAGAAAGGGGAAGAAAAAAAGGATAACAAAGGGAAGGAGCCACACCCCAATGGCCAAATTTTTCCCCTTTTTTGATAATTCAGATGTAAAATGTCAAATTTTAAGCTATTATGTCAATTTTTAAAATAAAATTTGCCATTTGCCATAATTTTGTAACAAGTCCAACATTTTATAACAATTTTAGGTAAAAATGGGGGGGGGGGGGGGGGGAGGAAGGGGGTAAAATTCCGTCAGGGGGAATTTTTTGGGGCTTTGCCCCCCCTAGCGACCAACACCTGTTACGCCACTGCGTGACAGATGAATCTACCAAATCCAAAATTGTTAAGAAAATCAATGGAATTTTGTATATGTGACAAAACCCCTAAAGTATTTAACTACGACGTTATTTTGACACTTCAAGTGATTTAACATATAGATTAAATGGAGAGAGCATCTGATGTTTGCATAGTCAAAATGCAAACTTTTTGACACAATCTCCGGCTACTTTTAACGTGGTGTTGTTAAACTTGGTCACAAAACCTTTATCAGGTGTACACTATGCAGATGACGCCATGTATTAATTTTAAACCCACATTTTTCCTCAAAATCCTTGAGGACTGAGACAAATGGTTGATTGAAATCATTTAGAATGTTTCTAAAATACTTTATGCCCTATAATATTTTATTGACCTGTTGAATTTGTTTTTGCATCGGTCATATTTTAGATATTATTCCTAAAAAGATAAAAATATCAAATTACTCAGTGTGTGCGTAAAGCAAAATTGTGTTCAAGGGCAAGAAAGATGAAATTTCGCGATGCGGCTGGATGAAGCAGCATTAGGCTGCTGCATCGAGCAGGGCGGCTGAATCAAGTAGCCTACTGGATCGAGCCGTTCTCCCTAACTGATTATAGATAAGCCGAGAGATGACAATGTGAAAACTCGTGCCCGAATTGTTCATACCTACTTGGTCATACCAATTACTACAATCGAGCTCGCCTGTGTGGTTGGGGTTATTTACAGAGAGCCACTAAGTCGCCCTAAGTGTCCATGAGACAAAAACATTTCTGTTTCCAAGGGTATTTCAAACACATATAATAATTGGGGATCATTGGAACCTCCTATCACACTGTTGAACCTATTTTCTGAGGGTATCTATAAAAGAACCCTTTTAACATAATTGTGAAACCACAAAACAAACAACAAACTAAAAATCAAAGAAACAAAAAAGTAAGCTATAAATATTTCTTTCCTTAAAAGCTTACAAAGACATCAGACCCAACATCACAATTCAAAATGGATTTGTTGAGTTCTCATTTTGAATGAGTTTTAGAGGAAATTACCGAGAGGCATTCACCATCCCGGGGGTTGGGGGGTTCTTAGTACAAAAGTGATCACAGGGATGTGCCGCAAACTTGGGTAGCAAAATCAGGCTGTCTTGTATATCAATGGGTCCCTTTTCTTTGCAAAATCTGGTATTCTGATAGGTCTGTTTTTTCAAAATTTTCTAATATTTTGGATTTTTCCTAAATTTCAAACAAAAATCAAGAAATTTGCGCCAAATTAGAGTAAATTTTCGGAGAAAATTTCAATTTTTCATAATTTTCGGGGAATTTGGTATAAGGATGGGTCCCTTTTTCTTGAAAATTGGTATATGTATGGGTGGTACTTCAAATTTACCAGCGGCACACCCCAACCAAAACCAAACTTGAGTACCCCCCCAGGTTCACCATGTTTGAATGGTTTGTTGCTTCTATCCTAAGAATTCTGTGTAAAAGCATAATATTTGCAATTTCTCAGCCTGAATAGAAATATTTTTTCTTGTTTCAAAGACAAAACCATTAAGTCATATACAAGAAAAACCAGTAAAAAATGATTTGTCATAAATTGCTGCATTGCTATGACCATCTTTAAATGATACAAGGTGTCCCAGAAAAAACACACACCTTACAATCTTTGTATGCAATTTTCTTGGGATTAATGGATAGTTATAAAGTACATAAAGACTGCATTTTATAGCCCTTGAATTAAACTTTTAGATACCGTTTGTTTCATTTCAATCGGTAATGTACAACTAAAGTTATGCTTTGTCAAATATTTGGATGTAAAATTTTCTGGTCCAATTTCACGATTTTGTATGGTCCCCTTGAATGAATTTCTATTGAGTATTGTCATTGAACTGCTCCCTCAATAGTAACAATGTTTACTAATGTATTACGTGTTTGCTCTCTTATCTGTACTGAAAAAATTGACAAATTTGATGTAAAAGTAAGACAGATATGATAAATTTTCCAAGGTGACGCATTTTTATTCGATTCAGAAACAACCCTACCTTATGGCCAATAATCATGAAATTGGACAAGACAAAAATCCACCCAGATTTTTGATAAAACATAACATTTGTTGTACACTACTGATTGAAATGAAACAAAAGTTATCTGTAAGTTCAATTCATGGACTATAAAATACAATCTTTACATACTTTCTGAGTATCCTTTAAACCAAAGAAAATTACACACAAAGATTGTAAGGTTTTTCTTTGACACCCTGTATTGGAGGAAAAGCCTACATAATAGAGATGGTTATGTTTTTCAAAATTGATAAATCATTTCCCAAACTGACTCCTGTAGTAGCACAATATCACTTACAGCAGAATATGCCATTTAACATGTTTAAAAACACCAAATTGCACTCTTTTGTGCATTCAAAAAAAGACAACAATTGAGGGGTGCTCTGTCAAAATGAGAGGAAAGTTGCAATTTCAAAATTGAGTTTATGACATATTGTAATTCTCTATAATTTCAGTTTTTGAATGATATATAATATGCCACACTTTCTTTATCCATTCTTCATTTAGAGATACAAATTCAAAGCATTCCATATGCACAGAATATATTGCAATAAAAATTACCTGCAAATCAATTTCAAAGATACTGATTACTACAGTGTGTAATAGCAACATGCAATCAAATAATGTGAATAATTGACCTTTAAAACTTTAGGAACAAGGCATATGTGAGCTTAGAATTTCTCCGTGAATCTTACGTAGACCAGCCATATTTCATTAGACCGTGTTAAGATTGTTAACTGTAAGGAGTTTAGTTAGTATTTGTTGAGGTGACACAAAATATACAGGGTGTAACCTGTAAGGAGTTTAGTTAGTATTTGTTGAGGTGATTTACACACGTAATCAAAACCTATATTATGGTAAATTTGTATTTTATACGTATTTGTTATATATTTGCATCAGGTTTCTACTTTCCATGTTTTTTAAATCAATTAGATAAAGTAGGTCACATGACCTTTTAAAGTAAAATAACATACTACGTACTTTGACCAAGTTTAAATTGTGAAAAAATTGTTGGAATTTATAATGCCATTTTTTGACAGAAACAATTGTTCTAGCATGTATAGGTTATGAGAAATACCATGAACCTAAAAATATTACCATATTTCATTTTTGCTATGTGCGATTAACACAAAAATTGACTTGTATATTAGTCGTCCAGGGTAATATGCTGAAACTCATTGAGGCAGAAAGATCAGACCTCACATGGAGATCCATGATTTACAACCTACCAAGAAATGTTCTAAGTTTTGCTGTAAGATCCTGTATTGATTTCTTACCCACGTTTACAAATCTTAAGACCTGGGGTAACGTGTCAGCGTAAAGTGCAAACTTTGTAATAATACTCAAACTCTTCTCCACGTCCTAAAAAACTGCCAGACTTCTCTCCAGCAGGGCCGTTTCATATGGAGACATAATAGTATTCTCAGCCACATGTTAAAATCATATAAAAAATTGATTGAAATTCACCAGGACGACTTCAAAATCTTTGCAGACCTCCCTGGACATACTGTAACTGGAGGGACAATGCCACCCAATATCATCCCAACGGCTCAAAGACCTGACATAATAGTCATAAATAGCACCAAAAAAGAAATTCATATTATTGAATTAACTTCTCCCTTTGAAAGTAACATTCAAAAGGCGCACAAACTCAAGATGTCCAGGTTTGACAACCTCCAGTACGATATTGTCCAGGAAGGATACAAATGCCATCTTAACTGCATTGAAGTTTGATCCAGAGGATTGGTAACAGCTGACAATGTGAACAGACTTGGTGAATCTTTCAAATTCATGGGTGGCAAATCCCGCACCATTAAACAGTTCTCCAGAGAGCTAAGCAAAATTGCCATCATTTGCAGTTATTCTATATGGAATGCTCGTAACGAACCTAATTGGGATTCTGCACCATGTATGAAGATTTAACCATGCCACATCTGCCAGCGGTTGCCACTCCTTTTTCCTTGATACTGGCTTGTTTATAACATTGTGCTTGTATGTTTCGAATTGTTTGTTTCTATTGCATTTTGTTTGTTTTACCCTGCCTGTCTTCTGTACTCTTTTTAGAGTGCAGATGCGTGCCCTGGGTTTTATGTGCTTTCTTTGTTATTCTCATGTGTTTTTTGATATAAAGAATGATTGAACAACACCTGGACCCCAAATGCATGTCTGTATTTAAGGTACTGTAAACAGGGTTATTTTCGCGAGGGTTTAATTTTTGCGAATCAGCATCTAAATGCGAATATAACACCCGGCGAATACATTTATTTTATGTGCAAGTCTATGTATAGTAAAGCATTAAAACATTAATTTAACACACGGAAAAAGGCAGTGATTGTCTGGTTTCGCAAACAATTCTGCTCACGAAAATATTCCCGTTTACAGTATTACCAGTTTGATTTTGGCTAAGATTTGAAATGTAATTAAACTGTCAAAAACAAATCTATGTATCTGACAGAAACATTTGAAAGTGTTTGTACTTATTGTAGGAATTACATTAATCTTGAAAGGCAAAATATATTAGTGGGACTCTTAATTTCATTATACGTTTGAGTTGATGTCCGTAATTCAATGTTGCAATTTGCAATGTTGTGTTTTCCCAGGTGTGATGTCCTGCTATATTGTAGTAGCACGTTGGCATTAAGGATAATTCCATGTGATTTGTGGCTGACATCAGTCAGTTAATGTGTTTGAAAGGGAAAGAGCTAATGCATAAGAC
Organism: Ophiothrix spiculata; assembly: GCA_000969725.1. Lineage (NCBI taxonomy): Eukaryota > Metazoa > Echinodermata > Ophiuroidea > Amphilepidida > Ophiotrichidae > Ophiothrix > Ophiothrix spiculata. Next base: position 141,885 of record JXSR01S012392.1, on the reverse strand, counting down.
ATCTTCATGCAGTGGGTATTAATAATTTTGCATTTTCAACTCTTGATAGTTAATCTTAATAAGTAGACTCGGCTATGCAGTGGTTGAAGGCAAAGGGTGATTAAAGCTCTTCCCATAACACACAGCAACATTTCAGGAAACCCAATGAAATGTTCACCAAGGTCACTTCACTACTGCATTCATTTGTGTGGTAAACAGTTTGAAATTACTCTATTTCAAACTGTATTTTCGGAATGAAAAACTCTGTGGAAGTGAGATCTGTTTACATTGATATGAAGCTGTGATTATCACCTTTCTGAAGGTCTTTTTCATTCATACTTCGACAATATAATTAAATGTTTGTAGCAAGTTTTCCATGAGTAGTTTTGTCATACAGTGTGTCCCAGAATGAAGTTATCAATATTTCAATGTTGCATAATTCAAAAACTAAATTAGCCCAGACAATTAAAGTTAGTGACAATAATGCCATATGTCTCCACTTGCTTTGGTGCAAAAATAAAGAAAATCCATGCATTAATTTTCTAGAAGTGAGCGTTTGAAGCTCCAGAGGAGTTTGGACACTTTTCACAGTTTGGAGATGTCGTAAAAATCCAGTGGTAATTTCCAGCAGAAGTATGCAAGCAAGGATGTCATCTTTTACCAACATTTCTGTTTTGTTTCACATGTTGCTTCTCCTTGATGATGCCTTGGAGTCTCAATAAAGGTTCAGCTGAATGTTAACTCGGTTTCTACCTTGGCGTCCACATGCTCCTTTTTATTGCAGTTCCTTCTGCCATCTGATACCATAAGCTTTATATTTTCTGACATTTTTAAGATGGGCTACTCGTACGATGAGGATATTTGGCTCCTGGAAATGTTAAAAAAATCTTTCCATTATTTCAATAATACATGCACTTTGCAGATATTGGTCAATCATGATAGTCTTTTCTCCATTGACAAATGAGGCGTTATGTTTGCTTTGAATTACCATATTCCTACAACCACTGCTATCATGGTACCAGCCCTTTAGCATGCTTTACTTGGGGAGATATAGAGCTTTTTATGTTGCGGCACCACGTCTGATACAAATCAAACTTCACAATTACCATTTAATGGTGAAGACCTTCTTTTTTCATTCAAATATGGAACAAGTATGTGTTTAATTTGTTTGAAACTTTAAAGATAAGAAACTGCTGATGAAAGGACCGGGATTATCCCAACCTTAATTAACCATTGGTCATGCGTCAGCTAATGGGCAAAACCATTTGCGTTATGTAAACTACTCACATTGGGATAAGACAAGTATATATCTTAAAGGGTAAAAACTAAGTAATCATCCTAATATAATTCCAAGGTCCATTATACAGGGTGTGCACAAAATATACAGGGTGTGCACAAAATATACAGGGTGTAACATAAGAAATATTTGAAAAATGATTTTTTTCCAGATGCAACCAAGAACATGCTTAATATTCAGTATAGCTACATAAATCACAAGTATAATCCAGTATCTTCCAGATCAACCCCTTTTTAGTTTTTCATTAATAATCCAATCGCTTAGTCAGGGTGATCAAACTTAAAACAAATTATGACCCCAGATGACCCCTAAAAATACTTTTACTCCCGATTCTTCATGTCACATGTCAACCCTCTAAAGGGGTATCCTAGTGCCAAAATCTGAGTGTGTGGGAATAGTGACAGATTTTGCAAACACTTGTACCTATCTTGACCGTAGAGGTTTTTTGACCCCAGATGACCCCAGATCACCTTCAATTCCACATATTTGTATGTCACATGTGTACCATTACCTTAGTATTCTTGTGTCCAAATTTATGAAAATCTATGCAAGTATGTGGGCATAGCGCCCAATTATGTAAATAAGGGGCTCCTCATCCTCCGGCTCCTCATTCTCCACCGCTTTGATTAATTAACACATTAATTAATCCTAATTAAAAACCAAATTAGCTCAACACATACAGTTTTCATTTTATGAAAATATACTTATTCCTCTCTCATATGACACCAAATTTACTAATGTATGACATAAAATAAGGAAATTAGGACATGAAAAACATAGTGCAGTAAGGGAATATGTTACTCCACCGCTTTATTAGGTTACCCAATATATAACGCATGACCCATTGCTTAAAATCCTTATTGTCATCATGAAAAATGAAGAAAAAATTTAAGGCTGTGCATTTTATTATTTTGAGTGAAATAAACTGCCTATAATCATCATCTAACATTAATACAGTTTAGCCATAAGATACAACCATTCTAAGATTTAAGTTTAATAAAATGTGACTGTCCATCCTAAACCAGCCTCTTGTCATTTTCACTTTTATAATTATTTGCAAAGACCATGCTTAAAGGATTAAAATGACACCTTGATGAACTTCACATGGTTTACAGAAGTCAAGTTATGGTCTGTCAGAGGCTGTCAGGGAGTAAACGTATAACTGAGATAAACAAGTTCAAAGATCAGTAAGCCCTATATTTTCTGTTGATTGTCTTAAAAATATGCTTATTTATTTCACATTTCCTATCATTTTCTTGAAATGAAACTTTGCTGGTATTTTGTAGTAAGCACAAGGATTGTGAATCTGTCAAAAAATCAATTTCGGCAAATTACGACCTTGACATGTATTTTCACCTGAAGCGCAAAATGAAGTTTCTGGCATTTACGGCTCATACGGGCTGGACAGCCACATATTTTGAAAAACGTTTTTTGCAATAATAATAAAGCTATTAAATTGTTGATGCAGTTAAAGACAGACTGAGGAAATCAAAGTTCTTTGCCGTCAGCCTTTCATATGAGGATCTTATGATCAATTAGAATGCAAATGAAGTTGACCTTGTAAAGAAGAGACACTGACTGATTATAAAAGAGATTCATAAAAGATTTTGTGTTGCTGTCTAATGATTATTGCTCAAATATGTTTTGATTTTATAGCTGATATTTGTTCATTCTCACATTTCCAAAGAGAGTAGTAGCACCCCGGGGTCTGAGCAGCAAAAAAAAAAAAAAGAAAGAAGAAGAAGAGGAAAAAAGAAAAAAAGGGAAAGGAAAAAAATATTAGCATTTTTTTCATATTGGTATTTTTTTTTGGAGGGGGGGGGGTGAGATGGGGGCAGACACTAAACGTTTTAAGTGGAACAACGTCATAAAAAACGAAGGTCAACTAGCACATATAGCAGTACTGAATATGAAACCACAAAATAAGTGTTTCTTAAGAGGAACTTGGAATTCATATACTGCGAGCTGTGTTGCGTTGGTGACCGTGAACCCTGCAAATTCCAAAATCATGGCAATGCCTAGGAACACGGACTCGGGAGCAGGTGAGCCTACATCAAGAAAGAGACATAGTACTGGTATTAGGTGAGTAAATTAATAATGAACAAATATATTAATTTATTAGTGATTAAGTAGAAATTAAGGTGGCATTAGCTAGTAAGCCATATAAAGAAAAAGTCCGATAAAAGTCTTCGTATTAACGCATGTTTGCATCTGTGTGAAAAGCGTAGGGGAACGTGGAGTAATCCCGAAGGCGGGGTAACCCCGAACACCGTGATTACAGCAAAACGTGAGAGGGGGAGATTATGTAACTATGGTGTTAGCTACCCGTGGACTGAAACCAAACATAAAGTAACCGAGAAAAGAAAAAAAATCTCGTATATTCTTGCGAGAATTCCAAAAAACTATTTTTTGCGAAACTCACTTTTTAAACTATAATTTTCTCGGGGATATCGAATATCTAAATGAAGAGGAAGAGCAAGTTATACTTAGTTATCGTTACAGGTTCAGAAGTCCGTCTAGTTATTAAAAAAAATTAACGATTAGAGAAATATTTCTATATGTATGTTTGAAAATATCCGATTAGCCTTGTTTTCATTCGCCTATGTTCTTTAATAATTTATGGGTCTATTCGTTTTTAGGTCAAGCTATATCATCAGAAAGAGTGATAAGTATTACGTTAAATGGATTTTAACCGCTACTCTGTATGCATATTAAGTAAAGGAATCATTCAAGTTAAGTCTTCTGATGGAGATATCACAGAAAATTCATTTCTGCGGTCTCGTTGATTCACTAACTTTGTGTCACTTAATTATAAAGGTACTACCGAATGTTTGCAACCTGTTTCAAATTGTGAAATGAAACGGACCGTGTTCACGGTCATTTGCCATCATAAGGTGACTTAAAAATTGTTGTTAACAATTTTTAAACGCATAAAACATGGTTATTATTGTAATAATTCTTTACGAAAGATTGCACAAAAACCGGCACTAAATTTGCTTAAAAACGCAAAATTTTCATGGGGGCTTTGCCCCAGGACCCCCACCGCGGCTCTGCCCCTGGACCCCGCCGGGGGCCTACGGCGGCCCCATGGACCCCTCCCGTTTTGTTCAGGATCGTAACCAGGATCCGCACCCCGGGGGTACAGGATCCTGGGTACGCCCCTGAACTAAGAAATCATACCTAATAAAACAATACACTAGTAGTTTATTTCAAATATTTTATTTGAAACTATAATGGCTTACAGTTTACAAGCCATAATTATAGAAAAACTGTATGGAGTGTTGAAAGATAAGAATGAATGCATACTTATTTAAAAACTTATTTAAAGTTTGAGCTATAAGTGTTCAGATTGTATAAAAAAAAACACTTATTCAAACTTCATGCTGTTTTAAAATCAATCTTATTTTTTCAATTTGTAGGGCAACTTCTGATTGTTCATAATCCTTACTTGGAAGGTTGATGGCACTTTCATTACTTGTCTGCTTTGAATGTATCTGGTCATGTGTTATATACTAATCTAATATAGCGGGGCAGTAACAAATTCCCTTACTGCACTATGTTTTTCATGTTGTAATTCCCTTATTTTATCATGTTTATGTCATACGTTAGTAAATTTGGTGTCATATGAGAGAGGAATAAATATATTTTAATAAAATGAAAACTGTACGTGTTTAGCTAATTTGTTTTTTAATTGGGATATATTAATGTGTTAATGTGTTAATTAATCAAAGCGGTGCAGGATGCGGAGCCGGTGATTCATATAATTGGGCGCAATTCCCACATCCTTGCGTAGATTTTCACAAGATTTGGGCACAAGAATACCAAGGTAAAGTTACACACGTGACATAAAAATATATGGAATTGACGGTGATCTGGACCATTAGGGGTCAAAAAACCTCTATGGTCAAGATAGGTATAAGTGGTTGCAAAATTTGTCACTGTTCCCACATACTTTCATGAATTTTCATAAGACTTGAGCATTAGGATATCCGTTTAGGGGGTTGACAATATAGCATGACAAATTTAGGGTAAAAGTATTATAAGGGGTCATCTGGGGTCATTATTTTTTAAAGTTTTATCACACTGAAAAAGCGATCGGATGATTAATAAAAACCTACATAGAGGTTTATCCGGAAGATACTGGATGGTAGTTTTGATGTATGTACCCATGTAGAATATTAAGCATATTCTTTGTTACAAAAATAGCATCTGAAAAAAATTCATTTTTCAAATATTTCTTATGTTACACCCTGTATATTTTCTTCACACCCTGTATATTGAAACTAACATAAGATGATTCCTTACTTTTCACCCTTTATGATTATATATACTTGTCCTGTACTTATATGAATAGTTTTAAAATTTAAGAAGTTGAAAGTGGAAACTCCTGGTTTTGCCCATTTCCTGTACGTGTCTTACCAAAAGGTAACTAGATTACGACACATGACCATCTGCACTTTATCACAAAAATGTATTTCAAATCTGTTTATTAAAGCTTATTAAAGACTCACAAATCACAACTATACAAAGAAGCCATCTTTTTTTGAAATACTACAGAGTGTAATTTTTGATGGAAAGATGAGAATAACACATACTTATTTCAAATTTATTTGAGCAATAATTATTAAGATCAAGTAACAACCACCTGTCTTTGAACTATGTGGCAAATAAAAGACAAAATCATGGATGCACCTGTTTTAAAATCAATCAGTGAATTCTCATTCAGAAGGTCATTTATATTCGAATTAAACATACGATCCTTGTATGGAAGGTTGATGGCAAAGAACTTTTATTTCCTTTTACTACCTTGAAATGTATCAGCAATTTTAATGTCTCAGCCTTTTTTTCAAAAACACATTTCAAATTTGTCTTTATAGGCTTATAAAAAAATTAAATTATACAAAGAAGCTATCTTTTTTTAAAAATACTAAGGAGTGATGTTACGTACTCTAAAAGAAAGATTAGTATTAAAGCAATACTATAAAGTGTTAAAAATGAAGCGCCCCCTGTCACCCATGACTTTTGATTTTTTTAGCTTATTGGGTTTGTTTTAGGTAGATATTAACATCCTCCAAATGATTTGGCTTAAATATGGCTTACTTTTTCTGTTATGGCCATTTTGTTGAATTAAATTTGGGATCCTGAATTTAATTCCACATGTTTTAGTATAGGAAAGCATGCATGTCATTTTTATTCATTTTTCAGTGGCAAAACAATTTTTTGACAAAATACACTTGAAAACGCTTTTAGACAGTCACATTCCTTCATTTTAAGCTATTTTTACTAAAAATCATTTTTGATCAAAATCTTATAGAATTGCTTTAAGAAATAATGATTTTAAAATGGGAAACATTTGAGCAATATTGTTCACATTGGATAACAACTGTCTGCTTTCAAAATATATGTGATGACTCACCCCGAAAAGGGGGACTTTTGCGACAGAACACTTTTCAAGTAACAGGTGAAGTTAGGCAGCAAAAAATGAAGAAAATAATACGAATTTCCAGCAGATGTTCTGTTGTAAAATTTGATTGCCTTGGTCAATTTCAACAAATTAGGTGTCATTTTAAAGCTTAAAAAAATGCTGCAACAGATGAAATGGTAAAATCAAAATTGATATCATCTGTAAAGTCCCTCTTTCGGGGTGAGCCATCACATATGACCAATTAAATACACCATCTTGAAGGTCAACTTCACCTATATTCCAATTGATCATAAGATTCTTATATAAAGGTTGATGGCAAAAAACTTTTATTTCCTCTGACTGCATTGAATGTATCAGCAATAATGTCTGAATCTTTATTACAAAATGTATTTGATCATAAGTCATTAACTGGTCATATTTTTGTTTCACACAAAAACATCGGTAAAACCAGGCCAATTTGTATTCAATGGTTTGTAACTCTATACACTTAAAACCCACAGAATTTGATATTGCTGGAAAGCTTATTTTTCGAGGATTTCAATTTTACCTAAATAAGCTTAATTTTGAGGGATGGGTAAAAATATACAGGGTGCAAAATAAAATAAAAGTGAATTTGGTCAACCAGCTTGGCATAATGATATGGTGTATCCAGATGACACAAACATTACTGCGGGATGTAATGATGGCCTTCCATAAAATAATTTGTTTAGTTACCAATTTCGACATGGTTGAACACTCTATACTTGTTGATAAATTTATTCAGCTAGGAGTCCACAGATATATCGTCCCTTGGTTGTGCGACTTTGTAAGCAACCGGATTCAATGTGTACGTTAAATAAGCAAACACTCTCAGACCAATTAAATACACCATCTTGAAGGTCAACTTCATCTATAAATTGGAATATAGATGAAGGTCAACTTCATCTATATTCCAATTGATCATAAGATTCTTATATGAAGGTTGATGGCAAAGAACTTTTATTTCCTCTGACTGCCTTGAATATATCAGCAATTTTAATGTCTGAATCTTTATTACAAAATGTATTTCAAAAGCTCTCATCTAAAGATCAATAATTGGTATATATTTGAAGGCAGTTCGATGATAAAACAAAACAAACCCGGCAAACCAAATAGCCTTTACAAAAATGCACCAATATATTCAAAGGTCTGTAAGCACAAAACAAAAGTGGACTAAGTGAAATTTGATTTCTTACAAATTTTTTTTTTTTTTGAATCTCTGATAATGTATGATTAAAGATTTATGATAAAATTTCTATAATTTAATCATTTTTCTGTTTTAGAACATTGGCAAATTTTCCCAGAAGACCAAAAAATTGGTTTAGTATGGGACTAACTTATTTAAATTACCATTTTTTGTATTCTACAATAATATTAGTGGTCTAAAACAGACAAATGAATCATATACCAGATCATGTATTAAAAGTACTAGTATACATTTTTAACCAAAACCATGAATTACATCTTGATTTTTTCCAAAAATGTCGAATTTTACTTAGTGCGGGACTAACTTTAGTCAAGTTTTGTGCATACAGAATTTAATTTTGATATGTTAGCTCATTTAACATTTTCTTTTAAAAAATGTTTAAAGCTAACTTAATTTAGTGCTTGCAAACCGGAACGCAACAAGCACAGTGCACTGTTAAGTTTCACTGCACTCCGCGTACTTTATATTCTTGCGTTGTGATTGGCTAGGTGACACGAGTGTACGAATGATATACACTATATTTTGATATTTTAAAAACAGTAGGGTTGCATTATTTCATAGTAAGCTCTGCCATTAAGTTTTTTATATAAGTACCTTCAATTTAAAGAATATTCTTCTAATGGGTTAAACGTATGAATCCATTAAAAATGATAAATTAAGGGAGTTTTGTTTTCTACGAAATTCTCTTGATCATGTTTTTAATTAATATTTGTGGCAATGTTTTAATATAATGTGAAAAACGTACAAAATATTTTCAATAGAAAAAATATAGTGTGTTGACCCCACTTTATCCTCTTTTGAGTCAGTTTCTAAAAACTGTTAGTGATTTGAGCAGGGGTTCTCAACTAGTTCTTACAATATGCGCCACAAAAAAAATTGAAAATTGTCGAGTAAAGCGCCAAATTTGCGCCCATTTTCAGTGTATTTCTTATGTATTTCTTTGTTTTTGAGAGAATCAAAGCATCAATCAATACTTATCAAAGCGCCAAATTTGGCGCGTACGTCGCTAGTTGGATTAGAGCTTTCTGCCGTGAATTCATCTACCTACACATATTTATACATCAGGTTTACTAGCTGACATCTACAGCCATTTTAGATAATAACACACACAAAAAAACCCATCCTAGGATCAGACTACAGAGGAGCTGAGGAACACTGCGGATTGACATCACAGTTACTTCATGGCTAACATGAAAGAGGGGAGGGGGGGGGGGTGGATATGCTGTAGGTGTCCCATACCTGACTTGTCAAGATCTTACTGAACTTCTTTCTCACACTATCAAATCTTGCTTTCAGGTTTATTTTTGTGTCATACATGAATACAGTGAATACTTCTCCCCTAGAAACAGATCCCACTATGTTTAAGTTAGGTAACCTGCTGTTGAGGCTATAGGGTATTCTACCCGGGGTGAGGGTACTCAAATTTGGTTTGGGTAGGGACGTGCCTCTGGGAAATTTGGAAAGCCACCCATCCAAATACCAAATTTTAAAGAAAAATTGACCCATCAATATACCAAATCTTCTAAATTTTGAGCCAAATTTTATCAAAAATCTCTTTTTTTCTGTCCAAATTTGCTCTATTTTGCCAAAACATTTTGAGAAGGAATGTCCAAATTTGTGGCATTTGGCGCAAATTGCTGAAAATTTTGAAAAGAACACCCATCAAAATGCCACATTTTGTGAAGAAAAAGGACTGATTGGAATACCAGAAAGCGTGATTTTGCTACATGAATTTGCGGCACGTCCCCATAACCCCTTTTGTACTAAGTAGCCCCCCCCACCCGGGGTATTCTATCTTGGTATGCATTGCTTTTCACATAAGGGTCACATAAATATTTATCTGTGTTATGTATACAAGAATGTTACATTTCTTGAGGCCTTTGTGTAAATTAACCCAGTATTCTTGCTTTGCCACTTAACCTGTGAAACAACTTTGCAGTTTTGTATAGTTGCCTATGTGTATGCAATTTGCAATAATGGAATTTGCTAAAATATTTTGATG
>JXSR01S012392.1:68803-80070 GCA_000969725.1 Ophiothrix spiculata | reverse complement strand
TTTATTTGGAACATGTTTATAAACTGAAAATTCATATGTCTTGTATTTTGACAAGTATGAGTTAAATATTTTGTTTTGGTTTCTACTTGACATGTTTTTAAATTAATTAGGTTAGTAGGTCATGTGACCTATATTAGTGAATTAAAGATGTTACTTTGTTATGTGAAAATAATGTTTTGACTTTGACAGAAACATTTGCAAACCCAGTTAAAATTTTGTATCTATATAATTGAGAGAAACATTTATTTTTTTTCAATAAATTTTCTTAAATGTTGTGTGTTTCTATGGATCCCCAAATAAACATTTAGGCCCGTATTCACAAAAGTTATTCCAGGGATAACTTTATTCCTGGATTTCGCATTCTTGGATTTAGAGATAACCCTTAGTCCTGAACTAAGTTTAATTTTACAAAGCCTGGAACAACTAATTTGTTGAATAACTTTGTTCTTCGTTTGAGAATCCCAAATGACTACATCAATGAAATGAAAATAAAGTTATTCCTGGATTAAAGTTATTCCTCTTTTGAGAATACGGACCTTAGTGTTTATGGTATTAGCAATCTCACGTTGGCAAGATATATACGTTTAATTTGACAGAAACATTTATAAGGGATTTGTGCTTCTTCTCAACCAATAACATTCGGCTTGAAAGGCAAAATGTATCAATAGGATTCGTAATTTCATTATATGTTTTCTTTGATGTTTGCAAATTGCAATGTCGAGTTTTCCCAAGTGTAGTATCTCACTGTATTGACAAGCACATTGGCATTTAGGATAATTCCATATGATTTGTGGCTGATAGCAGTCTGTTAATGTGTTTGAAAAGGAAAGATATAATATATAGACATCTTTTTGCTTTGCATTTTATTAGTTTTAATTTTTACAACTCTTATCAACCTTTATTAGTGGACGAAGCTGTTCCAAACACTGTATATTTTGCCCAAACATTCTGAGAAACTAAAGATTTTAAAAGTCTGAATTTTGTTGATTATAAAATTTGACCATTATTAATTATGACATTTAGAAGCTAACATCTAAAAATGATTTTCTTACATTTTTGATTTTTTATATAGATTTTCAAATTATTGCAAAAAAAATCATATTGAAAAGCAAATTATATCAATCAGATTCTAATTTCATTACACAACTTATTTGATGTTGGAAATTCAATGTTGCAAATTGCAATGTCAGGTTTTCCTTAACATTTATAAGGGCTTGGTTCTTCTGTCAAACAAAAACATTAATCTTGAAAGGCAAAATTTATCAATTGGACTCTAATTTCATTATATGTTTTCTTTGATGTTGCAAATTGCAATGTCAGGTTTTCCCAAGTGTAGTATCTCACTGCTTTGACAAGCACATTGGCATTTAGGATAATTCCATGTGATTTGTGGCTGACAGCAAGTCTATTAATGTGTTTGAAAAGGAAATGGATAGTATAAAGACATCTTTATGCTTTGCATTTTATTAGTTTTTATTTTATAACTCTATGAATCTTTATTAGTGAACATAGCTGTGCCAAACACTGTATATTTTGCCCCAACATTCTCAGAAACGTTACTAAAATTTGTTTATTATAAAATTTGACCATTATTGCCATTTTGAAATTTAGAAACGTAATGTCTAAAAATGAAAATAATGAAACTAATGTCTCTAGATCGTAAATTTTTGAATTTTATATACATTTTGAAAAGATTCATCTTGACATGCGAAGCCTAGCAGATAAGTCCTCGACTGTTAATCCCTGGGCATTGAGAGTCTTGGGTTTGAATCCAGTGGGTGGCGTGTGTAGTGTCCTTGAGCAAGATACTTACCCTATTGTGCTGCTCTCCACCCAGGTGTCAAATGGGTACCTGCTTTCTTCAATGCTGGGAAGGTAACAGACTTGCAGGGAAGGAGTTGTGGCGAACCGCTCCCCGCAAATATAACAAATTGTGGAGTTTGGCCGAAACGCTTCGTACGAGAGATAGGCATTCCAACCTGTGAAATACAGGTTGTCCCCTTTACTTTTACCTTTACTTCATATTGAAAAGCAAATTATATCAATCAGAATCTAATTTCATTACACAACTTATTTGATGTTAGAAATTCAATGTTGCAAATTACAATGTCAGGTTTTCCTTAACATTTATAAGGGCTTGGTGCTTCTGTCAAACAAAAACATTCATCTTGAAAGACAAAATGTATCAATTGGACTCTAATTTCATTATATGTTTTCTTTGATGTTGGCAAATTGCAATGTCAGATTTTCCCAAGTGTAATATCTCGCTATATTGACAAGCACATTAGCATTTTAATAGGATGATTCCATGTGACTTGTGGCTAACAGCAAGCAGTCTATTAATGTGTTTGAAAGGGAAAGGGATAATGTGAATACTTGTATATTCAGTATATTTTTAAATATAATGAAATTTTAAAAAATGATTTGAAAATGTTGTGGTGATTTTTCGTGTCTTTTTTTTCAGCAATAATATTTTAGCAGGGTTAATTTTTGATGGTTTGACTGAGCCATATTCTTTTGGTGTAATATTTTCACGGTTTCAAGCATATGTCCATTGATGTGTTTGTATAAATACTTTTTTAGCAGGGTTTTATTTTCACATTTGAGAAGTCAACAGCAAAAAGAGCGAAAATAAAACCCCAGCGAAAATTTCCACCTACAGTAGTGCTTTCAGCATTAGCAGTAAATACCCTGTAAATCTTGAAGTATGCAACAAGCAGCCAATAAACGTACATAAGTAAACTAGTCCATAGTACTTTTTAAATCATAGCTATTGCTGAATGTTCAAGTGAAAGTATGTTCAATGTTTGTCAATGTGGTAGGAACAAAATATTAAATACCCAAATCATGAACGACTCATGTACAAAAAATATTAATACACAGTGATTTGGTCTTAATCAATCATTACTAGTCTCTAACACGATATGAAAGGAACAGTTCACAATGTTGTAGAATACAAGGAATATACTGTGGATCTCATAACAGAGTCTGATAGTTTGCTGCATACTTCAAGGTTTATATAGAGTTTAGTACTTTATAGTTATCATTTATTAAAATTTGTTTCTTTGTTTTTCTTTTTTCATGCAAACTTCTTCAAAATGGCAATGAATTCTACAACATAGGTAAGTGTACATAATAAGTACTTAAGTTATTGAAGTGAAAACTTGAAAACTTATGTTATACTTCTAAGAATATCTTTGCATAGTGTCATAGTTAAATTTTCAAAATTGGTGCAAAATCTTCGTGCAGAGTTTTTGTGTTATCTTTCGAGAACGCAAAGTAAAATGTACAGTAGGGGTGATCACTTGCTTTCAACTTAAGCAGGTTTCATACTATTTATTTTGTGTTAAACATGAAAAATACATGATAAAACGATAGGGTAAAGTTGGGGTTTTAAGTTCCTTTCGACTTACATGGTTTTACTGGTTATGCTTTTTCGTGTTACTGAGTTTCCACTGTTGTTATAATCATTTTGTTGTTATATCAGTGATTTGCTGCAAATATATTGACAAGTGAATAATGTTGTAAACACTGTCTCTTCTTAAAGCATCCCCATTCCCTAGGTGAATCAATACACAGGAAAGGCTGTCACTAACAATGCTGACAATTGCATTTGTAAGACTACATTTAGCTGTCAGGACTTAATTAATTTATAGGCCTCAACAACAAATGTTGTACTTGGATGGAAATTACCAAATGATGATATGCCATGAATGCAAAGACAAGTTATTGCACCATTGGGATTAAAGTCCATCAAGACTGGTTTTAATTTTACTGGATATTCCATGCAACAAGTATCCACATTTGTATATTGGGATTAGGAATGTTTGATGATGAAAATTGACATTGTTGTTATATTTTTTCAGAAAAGTATTCATTACAGTGTGCATTGCCAAATTTTATGAAACATTAAGTATAATTTAAAAAAGATAAATAAACAAAGTAAAAGAAATTGTATTGCTGTTTGTAATGTTTTTTTCATTTACTTTCAATTTTTTGGGGGCGTGGGGGGCAATCTGTATGTTTTTTTTTATTGCATCTACCCCTTTGGATGTTGATATGTTAATAAATTGTTTTTAACCTGTTTGTTACAGTCAACAGAAAATGTTGCCAAAACGTTTTCCTTAAATCTTGCATGGTAGTGATTATATTTATCTTACTTTTTGAAAATTAATGCCTATAATTTAATTACATTCAAAACTCAAGCATTACATATAGTAAAGATGTTTGGAACATAAGTGATCAGTTCTTGTCAATGACAACTTTATCTAAGATTTCACTGGGATCCTTTTCTTTAGCATCAGTGGCGTAGCCAGGCTTTTCTCCAAGGGTGGGCCTTTTTTTACAGAAAATAATTTTTAGCCGAAATTTGCTTTTGTTTTGGTTCATCTGACTTATTGTATAAACTGACCGTCGATTGCAATTATAGCTAGATGAACAATAAATGCATGGTTTTGGTTTTTATTTATAGGGTAATAAATACGCATGCGTGAGTAAAATGGGACTAAATCAATGCAAACGTGGTCAATTTTGATGCCTCCATTTCAGGAGGCCTGTAGGGGCCGAGTGCATTGGATAGCAATCAAAATTTACCGCAAGTGCATTGATTTTGTCTCATTTTACGAGCATAATGGAATACAAATTTATTAAATGAGGAACACTGCAGATTGACTCCACAGTTACTTCATGGCTAACATGAAGGGGGAAGGGGGTTGGATATGCTGTAGGTGTCCCATACCCGACTTGTCAAGATCTTACTGAACTTTTTTTCTCACAATATCAAATCTTGCTTTCAGGGTTTTTGTGTCATACCATGAATACTGTAAACGCCAATATTTTCGCGCTCAGTTATTTTCGCGCAAGTCCTAATTTCGAGTTATTTTGAATCATTTTGAACGCTTTTATTTTCGCGCTTGTGAATTTTTTAACGTGCGGCGGTATATAAATACCACTTTTCGCGCTACATTTATTTTCGCGCTTGGAGAATTGAGCGCGAAAAGCGCGAAAATTAATGTAGCGCGAATTAAACCACTTAGATTCAGATTCAGATATATTTATTTGCAATGCATCGCGGCTAAAAAGCCGAATTGAACATACAAAATTACAAGAAATATTATACAAATACAAGGAAAACAAGACAAAAAGAACAATGAAGGCAATGCAGAAGTGCAAAGGAATGATGTCAAGAAGCAGCAGACAAAAACCTACTTATTAAGCAAATTAATGAAGTAGGGGATAGGACTGTTGGCAAATGTATCCGTCCGGGCAAAGCAACGGGAGAACTGTTCATCATTCCTCAGACTTCTGCTTCGGCAATCCTTTCTTCTGGGAGGAAGGAGACCACTGGTAGGCACACTATTAGACAGTGATTTGGCAAAATTCACACAGTGGGCCTCCCTCCTGGAAGAGAGGCATTCCAAATCAACGGCGTTCAAAGCATGATGATAAGAGATGTAATTCTTGTGACCAAGGATAATTTTAACGGCCCTCTTCTGGATTCGCTCAATCGTACTTAGACAGTACTTCTCCCCCCAGAAACAGATCCCATTATGTTTAAGTCAGGTAACCTGCTGTTGAGGCTATAGGGTATCCTATCTTGGTATGCATTGCTTTTCACATAAGGGTCACATAAATATTTATCTGTGTTATGTATAAGAATGTTACATTTCTTGAGGCCTTTGTGTAAATTAACCCAGTATTCTTGCTTTGCCACTTAACCTGTGAAACAACTTTGCAGTTTTGTATAGTTGCCTATGTGTATGCAATTTGCAATAATGGAATTTGCTAAAATATTTTGATGCTTAATATACAAAAAAACAGAGCATTGTTGTAAACATTTATGATGACTCGCCCCGAAAAGGGGGACTTTGCGACAGAACACTTTTCAAGAAACAGGTTATACAGAAACAGGAAATAGGCAGCAAAAAATAAAGACAATAATAAGAATTTCCAGCCGATTTTCTGTTGTAAAATTTGATCGCCTTGATCAATTTCAACAAGTAAGGTATCATTTTCAAGCTTAGAAAATGCTGCAACAGATGAAATGATAAAATCAAAATTGATATCATCTGCAAATTACCCCCTTTCGGGGTGAACCATCACATTTATAAGTCGTCGACCATGGTTGATTCACTACAACCCAACAGAGTAGAGCAGTTTATTTCAGAAGTTTATTTTGATTGAAGTCGTATAATATCCCAGAGGTCACTTACATTGATGGAAGGTACTAGTATGTGTGCTGCCCTCAAGACCCCCTATTCAAGCCTCCACTTCCGCTCCTCAAGATGCTCATTTAAAGATTACTTCCTAGAAAAATGACTCAAAAGTGTGTTTTATGAAGTTTTTCAACCAAGTTTTTAGTGATTTTCAGCTCAAATAGTCATATTCCTGAGACCTCAATTCGGGAAAATATCAGTTCTATAGACCAAAAATCAGTTCCGCAAGACCGTATGCTGGATATCGCGGATATCACATACCCTACCAACATTTTTTTGTTAGTATCCCTTGGGTATAATATATCAGAGAACATTTGGTAATTGAAAATATATTGGAACACCTTATTGAATATAAAACACAACATCATTAGTTATAGTTTGGTTTTTGCAAGACCAAGTATGTGACTCTCAAAAAACATAGGAATACCCTCTGCCTCTGCTTCAGATACATTAAGATACATATTCAGCCGTTGTCGATCCACTGCTGGACGAAAGCCTCAGCATGTTTCTGCCATAATGACCGGTTACTAGCTGTTCCCTTCCACTGCACCGTTCCCCAGTAATCATATATTTCGTCCCGCCATCTCACCCTTTGTCTTCCTCTATTTCTGGTCCCATCCATAGGTCTCCATGATGTTATTATTGAAGTCCATCTATTATCTGTTCTCCTGCTGATATGCCCAGCCCATTTCCATTTAATGAGTTTGATAGTTGTTATAATGTCTTGGACTTGAGTTTGTTTCCTCACCCATACATTTGTTTTTCTGTCTTTGTAAGTGATTCCAAGCATATTTCTTTCCATGTTGTGTTGTGCTGCTGCTATCTTCTTTTCCATTTTATTTGACAATGCCCAGGTCTCAGCTCCATAAGTCATGGTTGGTAATACACATTGATTAAAGACCTTTCTTTTTAGGCTCAATGGTATAATACATTAATGATACATTAATACAATACTTCAATTGGATTCAAATGCAAAGGAATTTAAATCCAGAATATTTGACTGAAATTGAATATTAAAAACAAGAGCAACAATGGGGCTCTCAACACGGACACATCAATCTGTAGTTCGCACATCTAGACACATGTAAATTAAACTGGACTTCAGCAAACGTTTGTACGAGCGAAAGTGAATGTGCGTGTACATACGCGTAGATGTGCTATTTCTACGCACACGCACACCCAAGCGTGTCAATACGTGCACCTGGAGTAAAGTCAGATTGACGCACGACCGTGTGAACACAATCTGCACTTCAGAAATCTACATTCATCTAGATGCATCTACATTTGACGCTTCCGAATCATCAAAGATTCATACTTGTAGAACTTATCTATTCAATGTGAATAAATCAATGTTTGTTTCAATATTTAATCTTCCATTGCCATAGAAATGGCTGATTTCATGGGCCTTATACAAATACACCACAAGTACAAATCTCATTAACATGTAACTTATCAATTTTTCATAACGTCATTATTACCTTGTAACCGGATAGAATATTTTCATGTTGTAAATTTTGAAAACAAATGCGCAGAAATGTATGCAAACTCAAATTTTTCATGCGCAGACGAAAGCAGTAATGTGCATTACACGCCATATTTTTAAAAATGCAACGAATGCAATTCTGGATTAGTTAGTTCGATAATTTAACAATATAGACTTTGTCAAAAAATTATGAAAATCGGATAAACGCCTTTTGAGATCTGGCTAAATAAAGTTTTTGTGTGGAAATACTTTCGAGCGAGAGTGTATTTGGTGGCTGTTATCTCACCATTCAGTGCATTTTGTATTGATTCAGATTCCATGTTGTAATAGATATACAATAGGATTTAGTCATACACAGGCGGCGGCGGCGGACACGATTTATAGAAGATACTAGATTTAGGGATGAGTGATTTCCAAAACGTAAATTTAGGGAACGATTTACATGTATTTGAATTGGCACGGGCCAAGTACAAGAAGAAATAAAATATTAACAAAGTCTTCTTTTTACCTTTACTTCAAAAATTACAAAAGTGATCTTATAGAAATAAGAATAATTATTTAATTTCAAATTCGCTGGGGTTCACGCGTGAACCCCACTTTTTATAGATGTTATCATATTTTTTACCGATTAGGAAAATAATTTTAGTGATCATATGCATATGACCCCAACGGCTACGCCAGAGGTCAACGTCAGCCCGTGACCTCTGCGCCGCCGATTGGCAAACCCATTTTGCTCTTAATTATCTCTTCAAACTCTTTCCAAATAGCCCATATATTTTGTAAAATAATATCATTTACCTAAATATAACAGTAATTAACAGAATTTCCTTAAATTTGATTTCCAATTCCTATAATTTCGTCTTGCGCAATATACGATTAATATAGCGTTTAAATTCTCGTAGTAATTAACGACCGATATGGTGGGTTAGTGGAATCGCCGTTGACTTCCGCCGCAGGAACCCAGGTTCGATTCCTGCATAAGTACCTATTTTTTCTTCTTTCTTTTTCTTTTTATATCAATTAGATCCAATCATTTTCTTTGAGTTGTCACTCTTTATGAAACAATTCTCCTTTTTTTTTCTTTTTTTTAAATTAAAATAAGACATGAGCTACTGATAAGATTTGCTAATTTACGGTGATAACTTATTGGCCACGATATACCGTCCGGCAACCCAGTAACAGTTGCCACGACCACCCTCCTCTGGTCATACAGAATACATCCTCCTTGTTAGGCCGAAACCATAGTCGGCCTCCAGAATACAAACAAAATTTTCCCTACCAAACATTTGGTCGTGACGTTACCAAATATTTGCCATCGAATTTAAAGTATGAACGGGTAACAAACATTTGTTCCAATGTATATGGCAATTCAATAACATGTGCAATCTAGCGTGAACATTTATTTTGTCTCAACTCGGTGTTGAAGTTATTTTGTTTGGAGTCACTCGTCATTTTGACGTCACAACCAAATGTTTGGTAGCGAAAATTTTGTTTGGAGGCCGACTATGGTTTCGGCCTTATAGGCTTCAATTCTAAAAAAGTTATATAGATCAGTCCTTATAGAAAATTCCCTTATAACTACTTCAATAGAAGTATTGGCTTACGTCTGAAGGTTGACTCAAGTTGTATTATGGCAGAATTGTAACACAAACTTGTGTACACCTCTAGGCAGAGGGACAGAAGTACATTGTGTTCATCAACACCTTGAAACACCCAAGAGGCCTACTCAGATAGATGGAAAATGGTGTTGAGAATCTTCATTGACCTCATAATAGTGTTTAGAATGTAAAATTGTGCACTTGGGACTAAGGGATATCTGGAGTCAAGAATTGTTTGGTGCTCATTCCTACTTAGGTGTTTCTGTCATTGATGACAGATCCATTGCATCTCAAATACTTTTTAACTCATCAATTACTTGTCCGTACATTTTATATAGTTTATTTTGTATCGCTTGATTTAGAAAGTATTGTTTTATCTAAATTTATTGTTTCACAAGTATTCACAATGTCATATCCAAATGCTGACTTCGGCTATGAATATCTGTATATACTTGTGTATACCTCTAGGCAGAGCAAGCAGAAGTTCATTGAGGGGCGTCGGAACCGTGTAGGCCATGTGGGCTTTGGCCGCACCACTTTTCAGCCTGAAGAAAAATATTTTTAGTTTAATTTGATGTGATTTACTATAGTCCTAGCGTAAATAACCACAACTTCCTTAATACTGTACAGATTCGTTTTTGGCAACCTTATTGTCTCATGGTTCTTAGTTGTTTCCTTATTTTTGATAAAACAGAACACAGGGGCCACAAGCCGCACAACTTTTTGCAGTGGCCACACCACTTTTATTTTCCTTCCGATGCTACTGAGTTCATTCATCAACACCTTTAAACAGTTGGGAATCTTCATTTACCTCATAATTGTGTTAAGAATGTAGAATTGTGCACTTGGGGCTTAGGAATATCTGGAGTCGAGAATTGATTGGTGCTCATACCTGCCTAAGTGTTTCTGTCATCGATGAAAATTGCAAATACAATTGCATCTCAAATACTTTGATCTAATCATTTGTCTCTATATATATTTAAACACACCATTTTGCATGGGCATTTAATCTAAATCTATTGTTTCACACTTATTCACAAATTTGTATTCAAATGGACCTTACCTAGTGAATATTCCATAGATTTAAAGCGGAGATACCAGGCTTTGTATACCAGCCCGTGTAATGGCGTCGTCATCCATGGAGCTCAAATTGGGGGTATTCGGGTCCACTCGGTTCCCGGCAAAATCAACTCCGAGAGCTGAGACTTGGTTACGCGTAGAGACAACCTGCGCAAATAATAATTTACGCGAATGATACGCCAACCTGCACGCAAAGCGTGTGTGCGTGTTTCAATATTCGCGCATTATGACACGGTGCTATGCCTCATCGGCAAGCTGTCGGTCAAACCCGAATACCCCCAATTTTGCCTCCATGCCGGATAAAAATGGCGGACATGTCTGGTATCTCCGCTTTAAATCTATGGAATATTCATATACCTCATTGTATCAGTTCAAGGTAAACTCTAGGCCTGAAACCTGTGTACATGACTTTGTTATACAGATGCACTAAGAGGCGGCTTCAAAACTCAAACGGCGGTCGCCTGCCAGTTCTGAGCGTTTCAACCAGAATAAACATTAGCCAACTGCCCAGAACTGGCAGACAACCGCCGGTTGCTGAGATTTGAAGCCACCCCTAAAGGGGTTGCCTCCATGGTCTTATTTGTTTTCACTTAATTAGTCTTAAATGTGTTGATAACTTCTTACGTTACCCTGGTTACATCTAATAGACCTTATTGTATTCTCTCCAGCAGGTAAATTTCTAGGCTCAAAACAATGTCTGCATTTGCTTTGTTGCATAGATACACAAAGGAGGCCACATCTATACATTTCTTGGGAGTATAGATAATGGTGTCATTTGATCAATCTCTTTTCACTCTATTTGTGGACCGCCGCGGCAAAAGGGTGCAGTTGTCGGCTCGTACATGTTGCTCCTTGTAGCATATCTGATGTATGCTATTTGTATGCATCAGA
>JXSR01S012392.1:25701-38979 GCA_000969725.1 Ophiothrix spiculata | reverse complement strand
GTGATTTTTGGTCAAAAATCAACATCACCATCATGTTCCTTGTAAAAATTCCTTTCTGGAAATGTATACTTTTATTAACTTTAAGCACTTTGTTCAAAAGTTATGGTACAAAATAAATTTGCAAAAATGCAATAATGAGTGATGTGCTTTCACCCCTTAAGTCTTATCAACTATACGACCGAAATAACTGTTTTGAGAAAAGTTTATTCGAAATCCATTATTTTAACCAATCATGTGTTTTGTTAGATTTTCGTACATCATCTTTTTAATAGCTTTCATATTTCAGTGATGGTCTTGTTATTAATTGCTCGGAGTTATCACTTGCATGCTGGTATGGCCTGAATAAAGTGACTTATGAACTACTTTGTGAATGAGTCTATTGACAAAATTGTCAACTATATATCGAGTCATTCTTAGCTTGCAATCAAACCTTAAGTATATTTGGGCTGATTGAGTTAAAATGCTGCCTGTTATTGCTCCAGAATAGCTTTCTTGAATTGGAGAGGGAATTTGATTACATGTACAGTATACAAATTTGACAAAAAGGGTCAACATAGTCATCAGATATAGCTTGCCGCGAAACACATGTATCAATCGATATAGAGAATGATCTACAGCAACGATAGACAATCATTGCTTTTGGCAATTCAGAAAGAAAGTTTAACTTAAGTCTTAACAACTATAAGACCAAAATAAACTGTTTTTGAGAAAAGGTTTATCGAAATCCATTATTTTAACCAATCGTATATTTTGTTAGATTTTCATACATCAACTTTTTAATAGCTTTCGTATTTCAGTGATGGTCTTGTTATTAACTGCTCAGAGCTGTCGCTTGCATGCTGGTATGGCCAGAATAAAGTGACTTATGAACTATCTTGTGAATGATTCTATTGACAAAATTGTCTACTATATATCGAGCCCGAAATTCAAATTTTGTTTTGATAGGGACGTTTTTGAAAGCCACCCATCCAAATACCAATTTTTAAGAAAAATTGACCCATCCATATATATACCAAATCTTCTAAATTTTGAGCCAAATTTGATAAAAAATCTCATTTTTTCTGTCCAAATTTGCTTTATTTTGGCAACATTTTCTAACGTTTTGAGAAGAAAAGCCATTAAAATACCTCATTTTGCGAAGAAAAGGGCCGATTGGAATACCAGAAAGCCTGATTTTGCTACCCGAATTTGCAGCTAGTCCCCATAACCCCTTTTGTACTAAGTAACCCCCGGGATATCGAGTCATTCATAGATTGCAATCAAACCTAAAATATATTGGGGCTGATTGAGTTAAAATGCTGCCTGTCTATTGCTCCAGAATAGCTTTCTTAAATTGGAGAGGGAATTTGATTACATGTACAGTATACAAATTTGACAAAAAGGGTCAACATAGTCATCAGATATAGCTTGCCGCGAAACACACGTATCAATCGATATAGAGAATGATCTACAGCAACGATAGACACTCATTGCTTTTGGCAATTCAGAAAGAACAGCTTTCATGAAATCATTATACAAATTAAATTGAATGTTGGTAGCAGGAGTGACTTATGAACTACTTTTTAAGGCTATTTTTGACAAAATGGTCAATCCCTATGTGGCTCTCCAGCCTGTATGAGCTGTAAATGCCAGAAACTTAATTTTGCGCTACAGGTGAAAATACATGTCAAGGTCGTATTTTGCCGAAATTTTGGACAGATTCACAAGCCTTAGTTCTTACTACAAAATACCAGTAAAGTTTCATTTCAAGAAAATGATAGGAAATGCGAATTAAATCTGCATATCTTTAATACAATCAACAAAAAATATAGAGCTTTCTGATTTTGGAACACGTTTATCTCAGTTATATGTTTTACTCCCTGACAACCTTTGACGGACTATAACTTGACTTCTGGAAATCTTGTGAAGTTCATTAAGGTGTCATTTAATTCCTTAAAACATTGTCTTTGCAAATATTTGAAAAAGTGAAAATGGCAAGAGGTTTTACGGCTGGTTTGGGATGGACGGTCACATATAAGTCATGCATAGCTTGCTATCAGACCTACAATATATTGGGAAAATTGAATTCAAATTCTACCTACTCTTTCCTTACAGAACTTGAATTGGAAAGGGAATTTAATTACACTTTCTGTACACAACTTTGACAAAAAGATCACCCTAGCCATCAGACGATAGCTTACAAAACACAGATACAAATTTATTCATAGTGAATACTAAACGTCAAAGATAGACTCTTTGCTTTTGGCAATGCTAACAGAACAGCTTTTCTGAAATCATTAAACAAATTAAATTGAATGTTATGAACTACTTTCTTAATGCTACTTTTGACAAAATGGTCAACCAAATAGACATCCCACATGTAGATCTTACAATCACTGGTATCAATTGATATAGACTGTTGCGTGACACAGAGCTCTTCCTTGCCTGTGGCAGTTTTTTTAAAGCATTCAAATTGGAAAGGTAACACAACTATTGACTTCCTAAAAATGGCCACCACAATGCTAGTAACCAAATTTAACATACAATGGTACCATACTTGAAATTGTTGTCTTCATGCAACTACAATTTGCTTGTGGCAGTTGTTTTTAATTGAACATTGATTGCACTGACGATGGAAGTAACTTATGAACTTCTTTTTGGATGTAAATTTTGTTGACAAAATGGTCATTTACAGACATATCCCTAAAGTTTTTAAGCTTTAAAGCACAGACAAATATTCTTTGCTTGTGACTTTCTTGCAATCATTATGAAGGCGCTTTATAAATGATGTGTATTATTATTATATTATGAAAATTGAAAATGGACAAATTGGTCATTCAATTTAGCTTCAATCCATTATCACCAAATGCTGTTTAAACTATGATACAGCATATATAGGAATCTCTCTCTTGTATCAGTTTTGCTTAACAGTTTTTTTCAAACAGTTATACAAATTAATTTGCGTTTTGATAACTAGGATTATAATGACTTATGAACTACTTTTCAAAGTAAATAATATGGACAACTATATACACATCACGTATCTAGATGCCTTAGTGACAATGTTATGGTTATAAAGTCTTTGTATGTAGCAATTTTGCAACACTTACGGGTAAATGAATTACTTTTAGATGTTTCAAAAAGGGGTAACATTAATGTACTGATACCACTAGTTTCAATTATTTAGAGAGTTCTTGCTGCAATTGTAATCAAATAGCTTTCTTGAACTCATTGTAAAAATTTAAAAACATACAAGGAATGATGGTAGCAGAATGCATTAAAAGCTTGTTAGAAACCAAAAACTATAAACATCATGTCAGCTTACTTTAATAAACATCAAGACCAAGAGAAAAAGTCATGTCAGTTTGAGTTTATGTGCAAATCTAAAAATAATTTAAATTACAATAATGGATATTCATACGTAGCGGTTATAACTATAAAGTTCATAGAAGTTTAAAAATATGAACTTTATAATTTAAATTGCCAAAATACTTTAAGCAAAGTTCCTTACCACTATAGATGAGGTGACACTAATGTCTTTAAACATGGGCAAGAAGCTAGTCCACAGATATGCATGAGGGAACAACAAATGATTGCTGCACATTTCAATAGCCCTACTTGATTTGGTGTGAATTTTGAAAACATGTGTCCTAAATAAAACCTGCTGCGCACGCATAGTGCCGGGCAAGGAACTATGGATATGACCATGCACACTGCCGGGCATGACGTCCTATGTCAACTCATCTATATTATTTGTAATTAAATGCTTTAATATTTGGTAATGCTATTGCTTTAGGGGTTATTTAGAATAGAACTGTAATGATTTCTTTTGGATAAATTGATTTCGATTTTATATTTAGGTCACCACTCTCTCTTTCAGATTCATTTGCAGTCTTCTTACAAACTTGATGTAATGATAAGAATAGGAATAAGATATTATATCCATGCAACTACCTTCAGCAACTGTTTAAGTAGGACAACTTAATACTACAAGAGGTTTTATTAAAATCAACTAAAAGTAAAATTGAGTCATACCAGATTATATCAGATTATGCTTAATGTGATGTTTTAATCAACGATGACACTTCCATTGCAAAAATACATCCCTCTATAACTGCTTAGCCAGATGTACACCCAGTTCTGGAGGATAATTTTTCTGAATTATCCTCCCAGCTTTCAGCCTTACTTAAAAAGCTGTGTAGTAAACCGGCATTGTTTACATTCTCTAAATAGCCTTTTGTACAATAGTTTGAAGCTTCTAACTATACACTAGTACTGCCCATATGTATGAATAGGTGTATGAAATAATAACTGTGTTCAAAATACAAAAATCACTTACCTAATTTTGATATTAAAAATCCTAGTTCCGAAATTTGACTTCCATGTTCAGGTGCCATATTTTATTTTGATATGTCTTAGGCACCCTAACATGTGCTAATACATGTTTTTTGATTGGATATTGCACTATCACATGACTACTATGATGTCACAAATATTTGCATATTGATACTACATGCTGCCATTACACATGTACAGTGCCACTATAGCCGTCACCCAAGCATTCAGGTGCCATCTTTGAATGTGATCAAACCAGCATGCTAAAACATTTTCTGAGGGGTTGTCATGAAAAAATGTCATTTTTGGAAATGTTAGAGGAACTGTTATCTACATTTTGTCATATATTTGAAACACAATAAACTGAGGAATTTATTTTTGTTGGGAATGAACTGTTATGGAAATAGATAAGTGACAAAAAATAGGGATTTTTTTGTCAGTATCAGTATTTTGCAGTTATCACTTGTATGTCACTTCGTGTCTCCCAATACACATGGATAACATTACATACTGACATATACGTGTAAGCCAGATGTAAACAACATTTCACATGTGATACTTGTTTGTAATTCAGAAAGTATGTAAATGGCACGTCATGTTATAATAACCCTTGTATGTGATATATCATATCTTGATTCATTTTTAGTGTTACCATAACTATGTTTTACTTCAGATTGTCCCATCCATAAAAATGCAGCATTATCAATAGTTTACTTGCAATATCTCTTTGAATACACCATGCTGTGCCATGTTTATGGGGAATGTCATCAGTCAAACAAAGAATAACCCAAGAAAGCCTCGAATGAAGCTTATTTCCATTGGGATCCAAGATCTTTCTTTATTCAGTTTTGGATGCAGGAGGAAGATCAGAGTGATCTGGAGAAGAACCTGCGGAAGTGAGCATGGACTGAAAAAAAAAATGCACATACAGCATCGGGACCAGGAATTGAACCCAGGACTCATTAGTACAAAGTGAGGGAAGTACGACTGTACTAACCTGTTCTCCAGTCCAATCCAGGTTTTTGGCAAATTCTCTCCACTATATAATTCTGTTGAAACTATTTTAAGCATTTATAGATGTTATCCAATCTTGTATATCAGTACATCACGTAACAATATAGTATAAATGTTTTGATTTGACTATGATCCCTTCTTTTGGTAAAATATTACTTTGACAGATGGCTGTTTTCGATTAATAATTGCATTTTACTTGATATGAAATAATGCTCAAATTGACTTGTACTACATATCATGTTTTATTTTTTCTGAATTCATCAAAATGAAGCAAGTATCATTTTCCTTTAATTCTAAAAAAATAAAGGTAATACAGTTATAAAAGTGCATCTTTTTTTATTGAAAGTGTCATAAGTGATTAAATCTTCAAATTTAGTCTAATGTGATATGATTGAACATGCCTGTGTTCAGATGCCCATAATATGACTTACTTTTTTAAATAAAGCCTGCGGATAGCAATGTAAGTCTAGTTAAGTCTTTTTCCTATTGTGGCCAGGGAATTTATATTAAACCCACAATAATTAAAGGGGCATTGGACAAAATTTCAACATTTTATTTATAGATGATTTACACTTCATACGTTAGAAAATAACAGACAGTTATCAGCTATTGGCAAAATTTTGATCAAAACCTTCAGAAAAGTCAAACATTTGAATTTTATTTTGTTTGTTGATCTTGGGTATGAGGCTATTCTCTAAACATATTTATTGATGCTAAATATCAAAAAAGAGTCAAAGATTTTTGGTAAAACGTTCCTTTCATATCATAGATTGCAGACTAATCAAAAGAAATTTAGAGTTTGCATTAGATCTCCTGAAAAGCCAATTTTAAAAATTCAACTATAGAGGGAAGTATTTATCGTTGTCGACTACGATAATTAAAAATAAAAGAATAATATTATCTAAATATTTTGCTATATAGGGTTTGAGGTTGGCAGGGAAACTTTGCATGGTGTCATTATTACTGCTAATACTTCAAATGATGTAAAAATATCAAAATACTTGGTGAAAACTTTGGGGATGATTCTGAACTTGTCTAATGCCCCTTTAATAAGTCTGAAAGAAACCACAAATCAACCTAGTTTCATAGAAACAATGACAGCCTGATAATGAAATTCTTTATCTAGATTAATTTATCCAGAAGAAGACTTAACATAGTTCTATTTCACACAACTTCATGCAGGCGTCACACCACAATAGAGCTTCCCATTAACTTACTGTACAAAATGGCTTCCTAAAAACACCCGAGAACTCAATAATAAAGCAACTGGTTGCTTCAACACTGCCTTTTCTCAGATGATTATGATCTGTTCTAACACAAAATGATGATAAAAGTACACCTTCAAGGCAAAAATTTCAAGAAACTGGACGCTGAAGTATAACGCCCCCTATCACCGACAGCCGAATTTTGTATTTCCAGAATCAAGCGCAAATTAAGGAAAACCCTTTAAATTTTACCAAATTAATCTGGAGATCAAAAATGGCATCAGATCATCTTTAAATAAACCTAACTTTATAATTAGAACCAAAAATTGACCAAACATTTTGCCCTTCTATACGTTTTGAAGTCCTGTTTTTAGAAGGGCAGTCAATTTTGCAGATTTTAGAAATGCCGGATTGCGAGTGCTAATTATTTAGTGTAGTGCGCCCTGTATCAGCATTACAATTTATTACAAGCATTTTGACTTAATATTTTACAACCAGCAGGCAAACTTTTGTTACCGGTATTTCCTGGTTACGTATAACCTTAAGTTAAACCAACTATTGGCATACCTGCTATCAATTGTTTATTAATGTATAATTTAGTAGCAACAAAGGTGACCTAATTATGAAATTCTTCACATCTATATCAATTTATCCAGATGAAATCATTTCTGAACAACCTCCTAAAGCAGCAAAATCTTAAGAGTATTAAAGCATTCGATTAAATATGAAAGCAGAGAAAATAATAGCTTTAAGTATTTTGATAGGCCCAATGTTTTACATCACAAGTGAAACTTAGTTTATTTTTAGATTTGCTCACGACTTTAGCTGACATGACTTGTGCTTTTGGCATTGCTGTTTATTAGGTTACACCAAGTAAGCTGACATTATATTCATA
Source organism: Ophiothrix spiculata (assembly GCA_000969725.1). Taxonomy (NCBI): domain Eukaryota; kingdom Metazoa; phylum Echinodermata; class Ophiuroidea; order Amphilepidida; family Ophiotrichidae; genus Ophiothrix; species Ophiothrix spiculata. Next base: position 31,551 of record JXSR01S012392.1, on the reverse strand, counting down.
GTTGCTGGCTTCTGACGACTTAAGCTGATATTACATTCTGCTATTGGCGGTACTTTCTACATTTTCACTTAATTCAGTAATGAAAAGTTGATTGAGTAGATATTCTAACATAAGTAACCACTACTTTCCTGTCAAAATTAACCTGCCCTATATTCCTGAGATAGATAAGATTGCAAATTCAACAACTCACTGTAACTCTTTATACAGGCGCGTACCGTTGTTGATTTGTGATGAATCCACAGTTGATATTCAAATTAGCGCGTCACGCACGGCACGGCGTTTACTGAAGTGCGTTTACGCAGTACACAAAAGTCGTCACACGGATCATCGCGCGTCGGGCACTATAGTACGTGCAGAAGTCAGGTGCTTGGGAAAAATGATAAAAGTCAAAGCAGCAAACATTCACATATTAGCACTTTCTTCAGGTTTGCTCAATATTTTTATGAAGATAAGTAGGCCTATCTGTTAAATTGAAAACATTTAGAATTTAATTCATACGTTTTCAGGAAGATTTTCGTTGTTGAAAGGTATTCAAACACGCGACAGAGTTGTTCATCGCGAATCAACAACTCTGCATCCTATGTGTCTGCGTATTTTTATCACGTTCGGGTGGCTAAAGGTACCCTCGCGCGATAAAAATACGCAGACGCATGGATGCATCGTTTGTTGATTCGCGAACAACTCTGTGTCGTGTCAGAACTCAAATGGGAGTAAATGAAAACCTTTGTAATTCAGAATATTTTTCTGTCATTGATTAAAGAAAGTACAAACAGGAAACAGGTCTATTTGTACATGGGCGCAATGTCTGGACCGATGCTGTGTGAATGCGTAGTGACCCTGCTTTGCATTCTGTTGCGCGCTACTATTACTTGACTACAACGCAATACACATCTTACATTTTTCCGCCAAATTGTGTGTAAGCAAGGAACAACATTTGACTGTCTCAATACCTGCATTCTCAGTAAAATTACTATTCTGTTGCTGGAATACGTAAACAGTAATATATTTTAAAACACTTTAGTGACTATTCTTCTGTACAATGAACAGGGTCGTTCATGTTGAACTTGTCATTAGTGCGGACAGGCCATTGTTGGACATCTTTAACAACTGATGTTAAAGGGGCATTGGACAAATTTTCATAGTCAAATTCAAACCCTTTATATCAAAATATTTAGATATTCTTTTATTTCTAGTTATTGTTGTCGACAATGATAAATACTGCCCTCTATAGTTGAATTTTTAAAATTGGCCTTTTCAGGAGAACTTCTTTTGATTTATCTGCAATCTATGATGTAAAAGGAATGTTTTGCACACAAATATTGGGCTCTTTCATGATATATAGCATCAATAAGTACGTTTAGAGAATAGCCTCATACCCAAGATCAACAAACAAAATAAAATTCTAATTTTTGATTTTTCTATAGGTTTTGATCAACCTTTCCCAGATTTTTAGAAATTGGCTGTTATTTTCTATCATATGAAGTGTAAGTCATCCACAAATAAAATTTTGAAATTTTGTCCAACGCCCCTTTAAATTAGCGACATTTACAATATTATTGTACATTCCGGTAACTTCCATACATATACTTTGTATATCCATATTTCAATCTTGTAAATTTATAAGAGAAATGTTATTAATTATGTCATGTTCAAATGTGATTTGATCAAAAAAAATATCCATAATTCAATTTGATAAAAATAAAAACTGAGGTCAATAAAATGGTTTCAGACACATCATTTTTCATATTTCTGCTGGAGACATATGAGTGGTGCTCTGGCAAAATAAGTCACGATTTTCAAAATTGAGTTTATGACATATTTTAATTCTTTAATAGTCTCAGCTTTTGAATGATATATAATATATCATACTTTCTTTCTACAATCTTCATTTAGAGATCGAAATACAAGGCAGTCGACTCAAAATCTGAGTAAAAATTGTCGCAAATCGATTTTAAAGTTACTGATTACTATAGTGTATGATAGCAAAAGCGATCAATTACCAGTGAATAATTGCACTTCCCGACATAATAGACATTCAAAACGCGAGATATAGTTTAACACTTATACATTAATGCTTTTTTGTCAAAAAGAGAAATTTGATCTTTTCACCATATTTTGACTTTACCAGCCAATTATTCAAAATCTTCAATCGCGACTTTCCGCTCATTTTGCCAGAGCACCACTCATATGCTGATATTCATACAGTCTAGATACATATTCCCAAATGCCTGACCGCAGGATACATCATCCATAATTTGTAATAGAAAAATCAATAAGCACAGCCTTTTTACCTTGCACTGTAATAGCAAAAATGTGTTGAACAAACAAATACATGAATGTTTCTTGTCCTCTTTGTGGAAAACCAGGTCATGGAATGGAATGCAACTACTGACGTATATCAAGGAAGATGAATATAGGAGATAACACTTAGTCACAATTCAATTTGTAAAAAATAAAAACTGAGGTCAATAAGATGGTTTCAGACACATCATTTTTCATATTTCTGCAGGAGACATTTGCTTATATTCATATAGTCTAGATACATAGTCCTTATTGCCTGACCGCAGGATATGTCATTCACAATTTGTAATAGAAAAATCAATAAGTACAGCCCTTTTAACCTTGCACTGTAATTGCAAAAATATGTTGAACAAATACATGAATGTTTTGTGTCCTCTTTGTGGAAAACCAGGTCATGGAATGGGATGCAACTGCTGACGTATATCTCACAGTGGTTTCACTTGCATTGACCGTCTACAACTGAACACAGCGCCTCAAGCGGCACTGGTTCGCTTCATTGATTGGTCAATATCCATTCAGAATGTAAGTGACTAAACTGGACCCCCTAGCTGACGAGAGATAAGCTTATCGCTGTAGTTTTCTATGGCAATTTTTCGTTATTTTACCTGACGCGCGGGTGAGCGTACTGCGTCGAGGTAATAATGATGGAGATTAATCTAAAGACATGGGAATTTAGGAGAAATATAGGGCTAGTTAGAGAACTAACTTTCAATCACATTAGTGATTCCGTTTTATGTTAGTGGAAGATCAAACAGCTTGGTTCGTTGAAAGTATAAAAACAAACCGTTTTTTCTCCTATTATTGTATCAAAAGATTTTTAGTCAACTAGTTGTCTAACTGCCTTGGAGTATGGAAGATATTTTGGTATGGATACCAAAAATTTAGGCAATGTTATTATCACTCAATTTCGTGCACCCCCAAATGGGCACTTCAGGCAAAAACTTGGATTAGGACTATATGAGCTAAATTTAATAGATTCGGATAGAACTAGTAACAAGCTTTCCAAATCCGTTTGAATTTTTAAAATCGGTAATTCCGTTCCAGAGTTATGCTCATTTTTGTGATTAAAAATTACCTAATTTTTTATGCAATGTTTCAGTATTTCTTCCTTTATTAACCCACAGCACAATTAACATACTGGATGTACCGTGACGTGAACGTACTAACCCATTGTCTGATAAGTATACAAACATCAAAGAGTTTTCAATTGTTCTGTCAGGGGTTCAATCGTCTGTAACTTTATATACCGGGGTTTTTAAGCTGTGAATATTAGGGGGTACTCACAAATAGGTAAAAAAAGGGGGTTTGGAAAGTAGAAATCTTTGAAAATTGGACGGTTCTTACCGTCATTTATTTTATTTTAAAAGACATTATAAAAGTATATAATAAAAGACATTTTAATACTAAGTTGCATTGCAATCGGATATATTTTGAGGTGTAAATTCCTGACTGCTCCTCAGGAAGGGTATTGACACTGAAAGCCGAATGGGAGTCAAATGACTCTTAGTAGGGTGTCCAGCACCCATAACTCTTATGAGGAGTCACGTTAACTCTCATGAAGGTCAACGTGAGGAGTGACTCTCATGGGGAGTCAGGTTGACTCTCCTCATGAGAGTCATGATGGGATGCTGGACTCTATAAAGTAAACTCTTTTTTGGAGTCATCACAATTCTTCAAAGGAGTTGAAGTGATGATATTTGACTCCCATGGATGTCAAGTGACTCCCAAAATGGAGTTAATATTGATATAGAGTCACAATTTGCTGGTTTAAACTCCCTCTTGAGAGTAACTTAATTCGCTTTTAACTTTCAGTGGACAGGAGAATGATGCATGCAATATTGGAGTCCCCCCCCCCTCGACAAAATGTTGAAGTTTGTAAAATCGTATTCGGAAAATAAAACAGGTGCTATCATTTGAAAATGCGATTTCTTTTTCAAAGGGATTTGACCAGCTGTATAGAATTCCTATTGAATGTTATCAAGATTAACCCGGGTGATTATCAATATTTCGACTATCTATGATGTGATTTAGTTCAACTGATTCATTCCGCTATGCTAACACTCTACGAAACCATTGTTACAGTTAATCGCACCGTGACTGATGGTGACCTACCAAAACAGAACTCGTAATTAGAAAGATAAGGAGTCTGAATATATTACCGGGTCTGCAAGGACAATGTTGGCGCTGTGTATGGTTACTCGATGTAAACATTGTGATCTTGAGACATGACCTGTATTCCAGAAAGGTGTTTAGCTATTAAAACCACGACTTTAATTCTCCTCAACAGCACAGCTCATTGAACTGTTCCGCTTAAAAGCTGCAATGATGCGTATCATTCCTGGACAGCAGTTGAAGTTCAGTTAAACTGTGCTTTAGTTAAACACCTTTCTGGAATACGGGCCATTGTGTTTGAATTTGACTGCATGAAATGTTTGGCATTGAGCACATGCATATTTTTTTAAGTGTCTTGGATAAAATTCATTTTATTGTATGGAAATTCAAATTTCATAGCATGATGTCCAAAACCAATCAGAAGTAGCCTCCTCCTGGCCTTTATCATCAGACACTTTGATTTTTTGTTCTGCATATAGACACTCATGTTTACATAGACCAGTTACGTGTCTGATTCTAGTCAGTCTATTACTCATGACATGGATATAACCTAAAAGGTAAAACAGAACATGATTTCTAATCTCTTTATTATGGTACACCAAAGGAGCCATCAAATTATTCTAATGAAAATATAGAACAACTGATAAAATTGATTGAATAACAAACTGGTGTGCCCTTTTTCATTTATTATGAAAAAATGGCCCTGGTTAACTAGAGCCTATGATTTTTTTAAAGATAATCTAAAAATAAATTTATATATAGGACCGAAATATTTAAAAACTGAAAATGTTCATTTCACATATGCAATTCATCTGAACAGATAATGTTGTGGTAAAATTCGCCAAGGCCTTCATTAAAAATGTCTGAATAGCAGTTGATACTTGATTTACTGTTAATACAGCATATAACTCAATCATGGCTTTAACACGCTTCAAATGAACAACTCAGTTTAAATAACATGCTTGAAATCAATGTATATGTCTGGTTTAAATTAGCCAAGATTTAAGAAAATATTTATGGTCAATTTGAAAGTATGCATGATTTTCTTTCTGATGCTAACCATGACAAATGTTCTTCTAATTTACTTGATTTGTCGTCAAATGGGTTTTCTAATAAAGGTCAATGTAAATTTCTTGATGAAATTTAGTATAAATCTCATAAATTAATGAAGTGAAGAAATGTATAACATCAGAGTTTATCTTTATACGGTCTAGCAATATTAAATTTTCAATCACTTGAAGCTATTTTTATGCCTCCGCGAGAGGCATTATGTTTTCTGGTTGTCCGTCCGTCCGTCCTTCCGTCCGGGCTCGTTTCTCAGAACTGGTGAGGCGTGGAACAATGCAAGTCGGTGGACTGGTGGTAAGGGTTGCTAGTAATTTTCTCTGAAAGTTTCGGCGCAAAATATGCAAATTTAGTCGGTTTTTAAGCAGAAAA
>JXSR01S012392.1:0-12564 GCA_000969725.1 Ophiothrix spiculata | reverse complement strand
TATTAACACGATGGGTACTAAAACTTTGATCAGCTCTAGTCTATGATAATCTCAATCAAGTTTCACATGTTCTTGAACAACATAATTAAGATAAATGCCTAATAGCAAACTCTGATATCAGGTCGGAGCAAAATTTAATCTTGGAGTTTTGTGTTATTTCAAAATCTGGGGTACAAAAGTACACAAGAATATGCTATTGAATATTACTGAATTTCTTAGTTTATTGCTCAATTGTTTGGCTTTATTTCTGATTGCGGGATCAATTTTCTTTCTGTGTTAGCCTCCTACTAAGCTGAATAAATCTACCAAGCATTGCATAACTCTTTCATTTTTGCTTATCAATTTCTTAAAAGTCATTAAAGGGGGAGGGGACGCTTCAAAACTCAACCAGGCAACTGCCGGTTCTGCTCAGTTCAATCAAAGCTGGCAGACAACCACTGGTTGAATATTGAAGCGGCCCCTAAACAAAGCACTCATATTCATTTTTTCCTACATATTTTAATATGTAGGAAAAAATGAATATGAGTGCTTTGTTTAGCGGCCCCTAAACAAAGCACTCATATTCATTTTTTCCTACATATTTTAATATGTAGGAAAAAATGAATATGAGTGCTTTGTTATTTTAAAAAAAACTTCTAGCCTGAAATGAGCAATAAAGATTTCAATGTGGCTCCATATACACTGCACAAGTTTTGTTTACATTGACATGAATGCATGAGCACAGCATATATCTGTACACTAAATTTCGTTCCAGCTGATTATTTTCTTACTTCGATGTCCGAGAAGACAGCAAAAACGCGGGCAGTTCCTCATAACCAATCATGGCATATTTTATATTAGAAAGCTAGTCTTCCGAATATTTATGATCCATTCGAAGGCAATCGAAAAAGGGCAGACAGGTTTATTGGCGGTTACATTTACAGCGACAAGTCCCTTCAAAATGGCTGAAAATGACCATTTTGCAATTGAAAAACAGATTTTTGAGGATACTTTAGAAAACGCAGGAACTTCTTAATAAGAAAATTTTTTGAAGTAAGATTTTTATGATAAAGTATACTTTAAAAATGACTATACCGAGCAAAGGCATGAACCTTTTATCAAAATAAACTCATAGTGATAGAAGATAGAACAGCGACTGCCAAATTAACAGCTGTCTCGCCGTGCTTAAGAGGCGTATAAACTTTACATCAAGCAGATGCACAGGACTTTTCCATATGACGGAAGATGCACATTGGCAGCTACAAAGATACACATTAGTGAATTGCCACAATCTACTTTGCGCAAATGGAAATATCTTAAATGGCAGTATACCACAATGATGTTCTCTGTTTAACACATGGGAAATTCAACTTTGCCATTTCAAACATTGACAAAAGAAAGTGTGTAGCTAGATTGATTCTTGCAAATATAATTTGTAGAGAACTAACATTTCTAAGTAAGCACACTCTGGTAAGATCTGTAAGTGTCCATATTCTCATTGGTTTCAAGCAGCTATTAAAGCAGTGTACTCACAATTCAGATACGTATTTGAATTTGGATACCCACGTACATTTTGTATCCAAATTGTGATACCCGTATCAGAATTAGGATATGGAGGGGTATTCGAATTCTGATACGCCTGTCGTGGCGCAGGAAACAAATCGATAGCGCAAGCTGGCAAGTACATGTAGAACATCTTTCTTGCATCTATGATAAATGTATCTATGGAAATGTCATTTCCATCAGTTCAATTCCAGGGGAGCAGCTTCGAAACATGTCCTGATAGCTCCTTATCACAGAAGGCAAAATGATTTGGCCAAAACTTTCTTAGAATTTAGATGACAAATGATGATAATGTTATTGACTTTTATACATAACGGTATGGTGCGCGACAAAGCTGATATCCTGTTTCAGCTGGTTTTAATCCAAATTCAGATACGGGTTTCAGAATTTTGATACGGAATATCTAAATTCGGATCCGGATCCGTATCCAAATTGTGAGTTTCGCCTAACTGAGTTGTTGAAATAACTTACAAAGCATTTGAACAGACCTATTGTTTTTGATTAGACGACAAAAAAAAGCGCGCGTACACAAATTGATTCTCACAGATTTTGTTTGTGGAGAAGTAAGATTTCAAGGAAGAACACTTCTGATAATGTTCTTATCAGTCTCATTTAAAGGGGCATTGGACAAAATTTCATAATTTTATTTGTGGATGATTTACACGTCATAGTTTGGAAAATAACAGACAATTACCAGATATCGGGAAAAATTTGATCAAAATCTTGAAACAAATTCAAAAATTTGAATTTTATTTTGTTTATTGATATTGGGTATGAGGCTATTCTTTAAACTATTTATTAATGCTATATATCAAGAAAGAGTCAAAAGATTTATTGGTAAAACATTCCTTTCACATCATAGATAACAGATAAATGAAAAGAAATTTGGAGTTTGCATTAGATCTCTCCTGTAAAGGTCAATTTTAAGAATTCAACTATAGAGGACAGTATTTATTTTTGTTGACAACAATAATTTTTAAATAAAAGAAAATCTTAATATTTTGACATATAGGGTTTGAATGTGTCAATGAAACTTTGCATGCTGTCATTATTACCGCTACTACTTCAAATGATGCAAATATCTCAACATGCTTGTGGACAATTTTGGGGATGATGCTGCACTTGTCAAATGCCCCTTTAAACAAGGTATTCCTATATGTTTTTCCTACCAGGAAGATGTACTTTAGTGAGTTGCCACAAGCTACCGATTGCATGGAATGATCTTAAATGCCAATGTACTAGTATAATGTTTTAAGATAACACCTGGGACAACTCATCAACTTTGCTATTTTAAACACTGTAATGTTAAAGGAGCATGGTCCGATTGCCTCAACTTTTTTCAAAGTTTGTTAGATTTTGGTACCAAAATGTTGCTCATATTTTTCTTACAACCCATGTGAAATTTCACTGCTGAGTTATGTTCGGTTTTGGAGACATATATAAAAATGTGTTTAATTATGGTAACCAGAATTAATTAATCAGTTACATAAAAGGTGGCTCTGAAATACAAAATTGCTTATAAAATCAAAACGGTTTGACCAATTCAGCTGAAATTTAAAATTTAGATCTCTTAAGTGGTCTTTTTTCATATGACATTGAAAACAAAATTTTGAAAAATCGGACCAAGCTCCTTTAAAAGAAAAAACAGAATTAAATTGATTCTCGTAGATGTAGTTTGTAGAGACCTTGGGGTTTTAAGTAAGTTTACTTTGGTAAGATTTCTTAGTTTCAGCATCCTTATCATTTTCTAGCAACCATTAAGTTATTGTACTAATATAGATTTGTTTTTCTGCCACAAAGATATACATTAGTAAGTTACCATAGAGTATGTATTGCAAATGGACTTGTCTTAAATGCCAAAAGAAAATACATAACCATATGTGGTTTGAAAAGAACTAAGATAGTAAGCACACTTTTGGTAAGATTCTTTGTCTAATCTAATGGCAATAATACCGTATCCACTCGTCCAATTCAACTACTCATTTTCTGAATTTAGATCAAGTTACAGTTGAGCGCTTTCATACTAGCGTGCCAAAAATTGTTAAAATAATTTAAATGAAGTGTTGGTCATAGAGAATGACTATTTTTCAAACTTTTGGAAATGGGGATTTTGTTAATATAAGGAGATTGTCAGATGGAAAATAGTTGAATTAGACGAGTGAATAGGGTATTTGAACACAAATTTTGTTTGAATTTGAATCGTTTTATGTTTAGAAGAGCATCTTTCCTGTTGAATAATGATCAAAACGTTAATGCAAAATGTATTTTTTTAAACTTTTTAAAAGATCTTTTAGTTGATCAGGTAAACTTTGGGATTCCCCAACAAAACTACGAAAACGTTGGTGAAGACGGGGGTGAATGTCTACCTTTAGAATCAATGCTTTTACAAAACACGCATTGGCAAGATTGATAAGCTTCAGCATTCTCATCAGTCTCTAACAGCAATTAAAACAATGCACTCATTTACATTTTTTCTTACCGGAAAGATACACATTAGTGAATTGCTACAAGCGACATATTGCAAATGGAATTATCTTAAAAGTTAGCATTCCAGTATAATGTTCAGTTACACCTGGGAGAACCTATCTTTGCTATATTAAGTATTGTTTTTTAAATGACAAAAGGAAATGTGTAACCAAACTGATTCTCCTAGATGTAGAATGTTAAAAACTAGTTTCTTTCTTAGTGGTTCTTAACTGAATCCTTGAAGCAATTCTCTGTTCTCTCTGTTTTAATTTGGTAAATGAAATGATGAATAAAATTCTGCACATGGTGTAGGAATCTGAAACATTTATATTCTTTTTGAAAAATGTCTTGTTATGCAAGTCAATTTGTTAAGTATAGAATTTAAAAAAATGTATTACTCGTTTTTTAAGTGTGTTGTCATGAATAATTGCTAATACTTGTGGTAAATAGTGACTGAAGCTAAAATAATTTTAGTGCCCATTTTACTTTCCATCTGTAATTATTGAAAGTCAGAAATGCAAAGCAAAATCTGCAAACCAAATGTTTGTAGTACACCGAGTTGGTTTAAGAGACACCAAGAAAAGTGATAAATCTCCACCAGTCTTAATTTTGCTTTAGCTCATCGAACTTACTATAATTATAATCCCATTGTAGCATGGTTGTGGTTCTGTTTCTGAGAAAAAGTCCCATGGTTCATATGCTGGTGAAAAACAAAAGATCATAATTCTTTGGACGATGTAAATAAACATCCAGAGCGCAGGGCCAATTGTTTACAAAAGCGATCGATACGCTGCAATTCGTGGTCATGTGATTGATTTTGTCCGAGGAATTTTGGCAGAGAATTTAGTTCATATTATAATTGGACCTGATTTTCACTTTCAATTTGAAGTAATCCAGTTCTTTAATTTCGATTGAATACAACTTTTGTGTGTGTAATTTTTGTGATGTTTTTGTCATTCTGACCTTGTCTTTGATATGCTTAGCTCAAGATTGGTTGATTTTTTGTTCTAACTCATATTCTAGTTTTTATAATTTTTTGATAAAGCATTATTGCATTTGATGAAGTGTTCCACTTCACAAATATTGTTTAACTTATATTCATTTTAATATTTCTGACTTTCATACTCTATCCTCTACATATATTCATGTATATAACAGTGCAATAACTGTTTCGTATGTGACCATCCATTTCAAATGAGCTGTAAATGCAGCAAACTTCATTTTGCGTGACAGGTGAAAATATGTAGCAAGGTCGTAATTAGCCGAAATTGATTTTTTGACAGATTCATGTGATCCTTGTGCTTACTTTAAAAGACGAGCAAAGTTTTATTTCAAGAAAACGATCCGGAATATGACATATTTTGAGTACAATCAACAGAAAATATTTGGCTTACTAATCTTTAACATGTTATTTTAGTTATACATTTGACTCCCTGAAAGCCTTTGATGGATCATGGCTTGACTTCTGGAAATTAAGTGAAGTTCATTGAAGTGTAATTTTAATCCATATAGCAAAGTCTTTGCAAATATTTTAAAAAAAGTGAAAATGACAAGAAACTACATTTAAGTCTAGTTTGGGATGGGCAATCACATATTACATTTAGATGATTTGCTAAGCAATTTTATGGCTGGAAAAGGTGAAACATATAGGTCATCGACAAAATCCTCATATGACAATTGTGCACTAACTAATGTACAGCAAATCAATACACAGGAAAAGCTGTCCAGAAAGAGTTCTGACAATTTTATTTGAAAGTACAACTCTCTTGCATGTTAATGATATTTAATTAATTTATAGGCATGAACTACAAATGTTACAAACAAATGGTTGTAAAACATTTGAAACAAATGATTGAATAAACAATTTTTTGACATGCTCCTGTTTTTTATCTTTTCATTTATGTAAATATTGAAACTTCAACTGTAAATGTTATGCAAATGTTTTATAAATGTCTATACGTGATAGCTCACCCCAAAAAGGGACACTTTGTGATGGAACACTTTTCAAGAAATTGGTTGAAATAAGCAGCAAAAAAAAAAAGAAAACAATAAGCCTATGGATTGAAAAGGGGAAGCATATAGGTCATAGGTGGAATCCTCAATAAGACAATTGTGCACTAACAGACAGCAAATCAATACACAGGAAAGCTGTCCAGGAAGAGTTCTGACAATTTTATTTGAAAGTACAACTCTCTTGCATGTTAATGATATTTAATTAATTTATAGTTATGAACTACAAATGTTACAAACAAATGGTTATACAACATTTGAAACAAATGATTGAATAAACGATTTTTTGACATGCTCCTGTTATTTATCTTTTCATTTATGTAAATATTGAAACTTCAACTGTAAATGTTATGCAAATGTTTTATAAATGTCTATATGTGATAGCTCACCCCAAAAAGGGACACTTTGTGACTGAACACTTTTCAAGAAACTGGTGGAAATAAGCAGCAAAACTTAAAGAAATCAATAATCTTATGGCTTGAAAAAGTGAAACATATAGGTCATCGGCAAAATCCTCAATAAGACAATTGTGCACTAACTAACAGACAGCAAATCAATACACAGGAAAAGCTGTCCAGGAAGAGTTCTGACAATTTTATTTGAAAGTACAACTCAATATTTGATTAATTATATAATAGGCCTCAACTTCAAATGTTACAAACAAATGAGTCTTTAAAGATGATTTGAAATGTGTAAGAGTTGCAGAGTTCTTAACAAGTAAAGGTAAGTCATTCCTTAATTTAGAAGCAGCTATTGAGAAAGATCTTTGACCATACTGTTTTGATGTGATAGACGTAGTTGTGTAGAAGAGCGTAGATTGCGAGTAGGTTTATATTCCTTGAGAAGTTCTGGTAAGAATATGGGCATTGTGTTATGTGTTAGACGAATCTGCATTACACACTGAAGTAGAGTGGATCATAAGTCATGAATTGGTCATGCACATATGGGGGAGATGTAACATAAAAACTCATTCTTCGTAGTTTAATGTAATTTTATTCAAGAAGTTTAATACCTACTGCAACAAATTTGATATGGTTATCTGGGTAATTTAATTATCTTTCAAATGCAAAAATTTCCAAGACAATTGAACAAATATTATGATATATATGGCTCAAAATGTGAGCCAAGTCAACGGGGGAGGTTGTGGAGGAAAAGACGGTGGAGGAAAAGCCCATTGACTTGTACACAAAATTGTGAAAAAATACCAATCTTTCGAAAGTCGTCATGCCAAAAGTTGAAATCCTACAAGAATAATTTTTTGCACACTTATTTATGAGGAACAAAAATATCTTGTCATGCCAAAATATTAATGGTAGGTGATGTATTAAATAAAGTTTGACGAGGATAAACTTTGTCATTTTCAGGATATTTCCACAACTAGTTTCAACAATGTTCAGAGGTCAAAATGTTCATGACAAGTTTCATACGTTGTGAAAACGTTGATGAATAACAGTAATGACATGTCGTAAATGCAATACCTTAATTGCACGGATTAACAGTAACAAATAAACCAAAGTCTATTGGATCAGGTTAATTATTGAGATAATGCATGTTTGATCACCCTGTATGCCAAAACTGCAGCAAAATGGCCATAGTATATATGCAGAAATTCTATAAAATGTTACTTGTCTCAAGCATTGTCAACTATTTCTAAGACATATAAAGAACACACCAAATAGCCCATATGGAGGCATACAATCCTTTTGAAATGTATATAATTTTAACCACCCTGTATATTTCACCGTATGGATATTAAGTGAAAAGTTATATTTTCTTATTGAGAGCCCTATGTTTTATCAATATAAATCCATACCTGTTTTGTTTTATGTTGATGGCTGTGTAGAATAAAATAGTTCTATTAAGAGAGTAAAATTAACAGACTTTTTATAATTTAACCCTGTATAATTTTCACACACCCTGTATAATGTCAGTATAATTGTATATTTGGTATCCCTGTAGTATGAGCTTTTCAAAAACGTATACTTTTATGGTGTTAAAATGTCCATATTTAATCATGTGTTTAGAAATATTCATATTGGTGATGTTTTTTTCATTTAAGTGGTATGTTACACTTTTTCTGACCAATTCATGACTTATGATCAGTGGTATTTAAATGTATGTCCTTCCTTTTTAATGCATAACATTTCTTTCCCTGTGTTAAAGTCCCAGTAAATTATATATCATTGTAAAGCTTTGATTGTAAGGATCGTTGACAAACCACAAAAAAAGTGGATATACAGGGTGGAATAAATGTCATTTAGGTCGTAAATATAGAATTTTGTGCAAAAATGGTACAATAATTTATTTCATGATATCTTTATAACTGTATGTATGTAATCCAATAATTTGATCCTTTGATATATGAAGGGGGTTCTATATACTTTTAAATAAATAAAACTTATCATTGAAGGAATTTGCTTCTGTACTAAATTACAGTGTGATCAAATGTTTCTTAAAAGTCAATTGAAACCATTCTACAGATGGCAATTTATACGATTTTCCACAATTTTTCATAATCATCCACAATTTCTTTTCATAATCACTGATTTTTCTTTTGTTCATAAACAATAATACTTCAGTTGGTACAAGGACAGGTTATAATGCACTGTATAGTCAATTCAATGAGCTTCATTGCATTGTAATACATTTATACCTTCTCTGGTGTATCCGCTCCAGTGCATCCTCGCACCCCTACATGTACCCAATGCGATTATTTCAAAAAGTAAAGAATTAATTGAATATGAAAGAATGGGGACTTATAGCCGGATAAATTGTCAAGGTTATGGTCCATAAACCATTTCAATTGACTACACCTTTCTGAAATTATGGTAAAAATTAATACTCCTGATTTTTACCGAAAACTGTAACGCATCCACCCATTCACTATACTTCAATTCGTGACACAAAGCCTATGAGTTGAAATGCAAACCTGTCAGTTACTACTCAGACAATTTTAAATGGCAGTACAAGTCTCCTGCCTGTCAGTGCTTAATTTATATGCCTTAAATTCAATGTATTTCTGTCCTGGGAAGGGGAGGGGAAATTGGTCTACTCAACTTTGGTCTAGACGAGAGTGTGCGGCCTGGACCTTATAACCCGAACCCATATTTATGGGTAACTTTTGGATACGGATTTGGAGGCTAAAAATGAGACCCACATTTAAGGATTTTTTGTGAAAAAAGAGTTACTTGTACGAAATGAGTAAGTTTTGGAAGTCAATTATGCCAGAGAGTGTATATATTCACAGTTACTTCATCACATTTAACTCTTATACTATTTGTGATGACTCACCCCGAAAAGGGGGACGTTGTGACACAACACTTTTCGAGAAACTGGTGAAAATAAGCATAAAAAAATAAAGAAAATAATAAGAAATTTGATCGCCTTGATCAATTTCAACTAGTAAGCCGTCATTTGAACGCTTGCAAAATGCTGTAACAGATGTAATTATAAAATCAAAATCGATATCATCTGCAAAGGCCCCCCTATTTGGGGTGAGCCATCACATATAAAGATCCATTAACTTTAAACTTGGTACAAGACTAATCATTATTACTAAAATTAATATTCTGTGAACTGCCATAGATTTTGATCTCCAAAGAATTAAAATTTGTAATTAACTCAATTTTGTAAATCGTATCTTTCCTCTCATTCCATTTGAGCGTCCCTCCAATGTAACTCATATGTTATTACCCCTCCTTTAAATTGAGAATCCTTGGCATAATTTTAGGATTTAAATAAGAATGCATTTCTTTCGAATTCAATTGAATAAGAAAAAACAAACAAACTTGAAACTCTCTCAGTAACTATTACACAAATTTTAAATGGCAGGACAAACCTTTTGCTTGTCACTACATAATTATAGGCCTCAAATATAAATGTTACTCAAATGTTTCTGTCAATTATTTGAGAACCTCTGGCATAAGGCCATAATCTTGATTACACTTGTCAGTTATTATTCTTCTGAAAAATATCTTAATGGCAAAAGCAAATTACTTGCTTGTCAATGCTGAATTAATTTAAAGGCCTCAATTACATATATTATGTGACTAAGATGGTAAATGCAGTTACAGGTGGCAAGCGAATGTTAAAGCAATACTACAAAGTGTTAAAAATGACTTTTGATTTTTTTAGCTTCTTCGGTTTGTTTTAGTAGATATTAATACCATTAAAATGATTTGGCTTAAATATGCTTACTTTTTCTGTTATGGCCATTTGTTGTTTAATTCCACAGTATTAGTATAGGAAAGCATGCATGTCTATTTTTCAGCGGCAAAACACTTTTTTGACAAAATGCACTTGAAAACGCTTTTAAATAGTCACATTCCTTCATTTTTTGCCGTTTTTTTCTATAAATCATTTTTGATCAAAATCTTTTAGTATTGCTTTAACACAATATATAGACAGGAGACAAACTTTTTGTAAGGGAGCACTAACTTCAAAACTCAACCAGAAGTTGATTGCTTGGAACAATAGAAGATATTGTGTGTATCCCATCATGCATCGCTTCCAATTGGGTTGTTTGTATGGGATATTATATGAGTAGTTAGTGATGAAATGCCCCTAAATCAAAGTTTTTTATTGTAATCTTGCATTTTGGGCATGTTTCGTCACTAACTACTCACATGACTTCCT
The DNA here is from genome assembly GCA_000969725.1 of Ophiothrix spiculata. Taxonomy (NCBI): domain Eukaryota; kingdom Metazoa; phylum Echinodermata; class Ophiuroidea; order Amphilepidida; family Ophiotrichidae; genus Ophiothrix; species Ophiothrix spiculata. Next base: position 1,911 of record JXSR01S012392.1, on the reverse strand, counting down.
GTACAAAATTTCCCATAGGAAGCAATGCATGATGGGATACACACAATATCTTCTCTGGCTTTGAACTGTTGGTTCTGGCTGCTTGCTATTGTTTTGAACAATAACACCGGTTCAGAACCGGCAGTTATTGGCGGTCAGCCGGTTGAGTTTTGAAATGGTACTTAATTGAAATGTACTTAGGACATTTTATGACATATTTCAATATTGTGTATAATGTAAGAGTCAAAACATAGTCGGCCTTCAAAAAAAAATTTCGCTACCAAACATTTGGTCGTGACTCCAAATAAAATAACTTCAACACCGAGTTGAGACCAAATAAAATTTTACGCTAGATTGAACATGGTATGAATTGCCAATATACATTGCTTCAAATGTTTGTTACCGGTTTATACTTTAAATTTGATTGCAAATATTTGGTGACGTCACGACCAAATTTTTGGTTGCAAAAATTTTGTTTGAAGGCCGACTGTGTTTTGACTCTAATTGTTCTGGGCTTTATGGATGGATGAATAAAAAGCATCACCTGTTGAAGAAAATACAATGCACTCGAAAAAGTACTTCATCTTGTCCTCTGTGATTATGGCATTATTGTGCTGTGTTACATGATACATTACTGTGCCACTCCTGTTGGATTCTGAAAAGTTCCTAACTGTTTTTCTATGATCAGCTGAGCAAATTGGGTCGCTTGTGGGTTAATATGCCTTTATGTGTCATTTTAACATATTCCGAAAGAATATGGTAAATTTTAAAAGTATTTGGTGATTTCTCGAAATAGCATTGATCAAAATGTCTATAAACTAAACCTAGTTCATTATGTCTTGTAAGGTTATGGCAATATTTGTTGTGAAACATTATACTCACTCCATGCCATCAGGAGTGGATACTTAGATTGTCAAGTTCCTTACTGTTTCAAATAGGCAACTTCTCTTTATTTGTAAGTGCAATTAATTGTTTAGTAGAAATTGTTATTTGCAAAGTCAATACGATGGGTATCAAAAGGTTTTATAAAAAGGTCCATTTTGTCATTGAAAAGATTCATCAGGAATGTCAATAGAACATAATAGATTTTTCATAAAATAATTCCAATTGAAAACTCACTTGTTTTCCCATACGGTTTCGGCAGTCCATACTGCTGCCTTCCTCAGTGGATTGTGGTGGTATTTGATCCAGCTTGATGGTGTTTTGTGACATCATTGGCAGATGACGTCATCTGGATCAATTGATTGTACACATGACAAAGTTTATGTGGGGGAAACTGGTCGTCAATTTGGCACTAGGAAGAAAGAACATATGACCGAGACACACAAAACATCCAACCAAATCTTTATGCGCGCAGCCCGCAAAGCATCTCAATTGACGGACATAAAATCATCAATAGCGGAACATGCAGCTATTGAAAACCTCCTTATCAATTGGCAAGATGCAAACATTCTTGCGATGGATGATTCCAGAATTACTAGGTGGATCCGAGAAGCAATTTGGATAAGGAGGAAAGGAGGAAACAACAGGAACAAGAAACTCATGAACAAGTGACAAGGGGACCTTTTAACTTAGTCATGTGTTCAATCAATTGATCCAGATGACGTCATCTGCCGATGACGTCACAAAACGCCATCAAAAAGAGATTTGGCTTAAAATGAAAACTAGATAGGGAGGGCGGGAGTACTACCAAAAATTGGGAGACTCCCGCCTAAATCAGGAGAGTAAACTGGTATGAGACCATAAGGCACATAAGGATGAGTAACTACATGTATTCTGACAAAATTTCATTGACATAGCTCCCTCCCTATGGTGCAAAGTTTAAAACTTTTCTATACTCATTGTATTTAAAGTATGCGGTAAATTCTCAAAATAGCATTGATCAAAATACAATGGATTAAAAACTAGTTCATCATGTCCTGTAGGGTTAAG
>JXSR01S012382.1:21100-31674 GCA_000969725.1 Ophiothrix spiculata | reverse complement strand
ATGCGATCCTAGATAATTTTGTGCAGTTTCCAAAAAACGATATGTGATAAAATGACAGTATAAATTTTTCGAGTTACTTTTCCCGAAAAATGTTTAAGCAAAATCACTGTTTTTTGCTACTTTTTCCAAATATGGTCATTTTTGAACCAAACCAATAGCATAAGCAGATTCCTTGTCAAATTTCCTATCCAGAAATGTATACTCTTCTTTACTGTAACTTAATTTTTTAGACTTATAAGCCAAAAACGAAAGTCAAAAAACAGGCCCCTTAAGTGCATACTGATGGCATTATAATATGACATCACTTTTTTTTAGATATTGGTTTCTATGAGCTAGATCTATTTATGGTAAGCCAATCTCTCCTTGAAATGATGGTTAATTTTTACAACATGGTCAAGATGGTGAAATTGCACATGAAAAATAGTCATTAAGCATGAAAATTTACACCATTCTTAAATATTAATCACCACGAGAAAAATTCTGAATGAAAATGTCTAGCAACTACAAAAATTACAAACTGTCTCTAGCCCTTTATGCTTGTTGCAAACACACTGGCGCAAACGCAACACCAAATGTGTCAGCACAAAACGACCAGAATAAAATCCAAACTATTTCATCTTTGGAATGTTCACCACTATTTTCTCCACAATTTTTCTTTTTAAAGAAGTATATTTTAGCCAGTAAATGTTAGTCCATCTAGATGGATCTGAGGCACGAGGACATTGTAAGGGAATGCCTACGGTGCTTGCCTGTGAGGTCCATCTAGATGGTCTAGTAAATGTTTGCCTTTAACTTTCTGGAAATTTGCAACATAAGGTTTTTGTGATATTTTTAGTGATTTAAGAACATCCCTGCATACATGCACATTTCTGATTTGTAATAGTGATAACAATCAGACCCTAAATGCAAAAGCTCTTGCTACAAATTAGACACTTTTTCATGAATTTTAAATTGTTTTATACCTTTTACATGTGTGTGTAATGTTTTGAATCATTACGTTCATGGATGATGCCTATAGTAAAAAAATGAATGACATCCTGGATTATTGGCATCATAGACAGTGAATTCTATTATGCTGATTTCCAAAGTTCTACTATGGTTGGCAAGGGTTTTTAGCTTCTGTACAGTCATGCCCTATCTGTTTCCCTTTTTTCAGAAAAAGGATTGCAATGAATCATTATAAAACTGATAAAACATTTACTCTGTCATATGTTTTGGCTGCAATTAACATCACTTATGAAATTAGTCACGTGGTATTTTATGGTGACCACCTAAAGTTTGCGTATGAGCTGCAAGACAACTTTGAAAAAATAGACAAAAACATGGTTTCTTAACACAGCATTATACCACCAAGCGATCAGGCATTATACACCATACCATGCATGTGTGATCTAGCCTTGTTAGGACTCATGAACAAGGTTGGGAGTTCAAGCCCTGCTAGTGCCAAGGTGTTGTGAACCTGGGCAAATCTCTTCACACTTTGCTCGTCGATCCGAGCACACCTGGGAGCTGTTTGGGGGAATATCACACAGGCCTAGAAATTCGGCGAGAATCCATTCTCGCAGAGATTCTCCCCAAAAGGATTTTGCAAGAATCAAAATAGATTCTCGTAAAATGAGGCAAACACATTGTGTATGAATGTATAAAATCCAAAGATTCTCCCCCAGTAGATTTGCGAGAATCCAATAAGATTCTCACAACAATGAACAAATTTCTAGCCCTGCTTGTTATGGCATAAATAATAATGGCCAGCATTCTATAACGACTGGAAAAGAAATGATTATTATTATCAAAGCAATATGGGAAAAGCATTGCATTCAGTATCCCCTTGAACTATTATTCTTGTCTTTGTATTCAATGTGAAGGTTTTTCTTTCTCTTTCAGGGTATTATGTTGGTATACGATATTACAAATCAGAAGTCATTTGATAACATTAGGAATTGGATAAGAAATATTGAGGAGGTAAGTTTAAAGCAATACTATAAGATTTTGATCAAAAATAGTTTATAGTAAAAACAGCAAAAATGAAGGAATGTGATCTTTCTAAAACGTTTTTTCAAGTTTATTTTGTGAAATAAATTGTTTTGCCATCAAAAAAAAAACAGATAAAAGGCACATGCATGCTTTCCTATACTTATACATGTGGAATTAAATTCGGGATCCCGAATTTAATTCAACAAATGACCATAACAGTAAGCATCTTTGAGCCATATCGTTTTGAGGATATTCATATCTACCAAAAACAAACCCAATAAGCCAAAAAAATCAAACGTCATGGGAGACAGGGGGCACTTAATTTTTAACACTTTATAATATTGCTTTAATACTGTGATGGCGTCAATCTTATATCTACGTATGCCACAAGTCTCAAAATGTTACCAGAGCTATAGTGGATAATTTCAGGGATAAATTAAAGCCTATCTTCTAAATAAGCTCCCTGAAAATCGCGTCCAGAATATTCAAACAATTGTGCTTCTACACACTCCGTGCGTATGCGAAATTCAGAATTTAAATCACCTGACAAAGCTGACGCATGACGATTGTTACGACTAGTCACTTTTCCCCAGTATCAAGAACTTGGCGCGACGATTGCGGGAACATTCTATCACATCCAACTACGTGAATTGCAGTGTGTCGCTTATGTCGCAGAGTACTACTTGACAACACACATAATAATGAGTAAAAAACCCGCGAAACGAGGAGCTTATTTCGGATATTAACTTTAGGTGTAGTTTTAATTATGCATTCGATGTCGGAAGTGATTATGTAATATAGTCTTGGTTGCCGGAGCAACCAATTCACACTATACACACAGCTCATGGCGATTAAAGTCGGCGTCACAATTCTTCAGACGATGTAATTAAACATCCAATTGTTTTAGGCCACTTATGAATATACACTGATTGATATACATACAATGTTGCATTACAGCATGCCTCAGCAGATGTAGAGAAGATGGTCCTAGGTAATAAATGTGACATGGAAGACAGAAGGCAGGTCTCCAAAGAAAGGGGAGAACAGGTACGTTTACAATATAAACTCCTGGGAAGAAAAATCCTTGTATATGTTGAAATGTTGACAGGCCTATTGACAAAATTCAGTGACAAACACAGGCCAAAGATTACCTTTCTTGAATGATTTTTGTATGGAATTGGAACATGCATGCACCTTGTCAATGAGGTTTGCTTTATAAGTTGAACTCGCCAATCAACAAGGGCAAATGAGATTAATGCTGCTTTCATACTCTTGTAGCTTTGTCACTAAGTGATGTATATTTTTTGCAAAATCTTGTCGCTTCCGGTTGTTGTAGCAGCAAAGCTACATGTCGCTGTGATAATTGATATCAGCAAAATTTTGTTGTAGATCATTAGCTTTTATTGAAAATTTATTTTGTTGAAATCAGACAACGTATTATAAAGTTGTAGTCGTTTGAGTGGAAGTACCTAATTTGAATGCCGATCAAACTACGCTATTCAATTTACGTTCAATCCATTGCCTGTTTACTGGTGACAAAAGCTATTATACCGCTCTCTGTTACAAAGAACTGCATGATCAGTAAGCTTATAAACAATATCAAAAAATAGCTTGAACTGATGGGACGCGGTTAATATTCGGAAACTCCAAACAAAGCAAACAGTGAACTTCGTTTGAACTATTGATCTTATGATACTGTTGCTGCCGTTTGCTAAATTGTGGAGACATGATTCATCATTCATGTCCTATCATGAGTTTTAAGATTGTATGTGTTTATATAAAATGACTCTCGGTATTTCGCTCTGCATCATTGTATCTTAGATATTGCTCCTCAGTATCTTTCATCTATGTTCACTTTTACGCGTTCAACTCATACCAAAAACACAAGGAGTAGACTAAATAATATTCTTATTGTACCATCATGGAACATTGCTGCTGGTAGAAGAACATTCCACTATAGAGCTGCTTCTCTTTGGAACAAACTCCCAGCTGACATTCGCTCCAATTTTGTGAATATGAGTTTGAATGAATTTAGAAATGTTATTTCTATGTAACTTGTATTCATTGACCATTTTCATTATTTTGTTTCTTTTAATTTAAATATACAAGCATTTTTATTCTTGTATTTTTGTAAATATCATTCTTTGTAATTATAAATTATATATAGTAATTTTCTCTGGACCTCTTGGGAGACCAGTACATTTGTATTGAAAGAGTATGCCAGAATAAAGATAGAATAAACTAAACTAAGTATCACTGCAATCCATGCCTGTTGTAATGATATTTGATTGCAGTGCCATAATAATCAAAACACAATCGATATGATGTTACAAAATGTGCAGTAAGAGATCGTGCTAAAGCACATTTGTTCGCCATTAAAATTGGATACCTTTACTCAAATGACTAACTTTTGGATGCATTGGTCAATTTGAACAAATTAAAATTCTTGTGAAAGCTGCTTTTAGTTTCTATTTAGCAGTTACAATTTAAATTTAAAATTTACAGATTTCCTGTAAAAATTCCTCGGATTACACTACATTTTGAATCACCCTGTAAAAGGACCTTTTAAGCATTTTTGAACTGCAACATCTTAAAATACTAAAATTCAACCAATAAGCTGATAGTATCACAAAGTATGACGATATTAGGTGAGGAAAATATATTTAGCTGTGAAACAAAAATGTTGTTTCGATCGTTTTCACAAATTTGAGATTTTGATACCACATGAAAGTGCATATTTTTCTCATAACCCCTGTAAATTTTCACACCTATATTATGTTTCGTTGAAGAGATATGGTCAAAAAGTGCTGAATTAGTGGAATATATTGTTAACAAAAATAAATATCCTGTATGTTTCTATGGGTCACTCTCGGACACATATTTGCCTCTTGCTCAAGATATGAGAATGAAACTTTACGATTGCTTTATATAGGTGATGACCCTTCATTCAAATATGAAAAAAGAGTATTTAACTCTTAAACCTCTTTTGCTTATAGATCTTAGTCTCCAACAAGGACCACGCACAGTAAGAATAATTGTATACTTTGGTTGACCACCACAATGGAGTTCACCCGACACGCTTGGGTGTGCGTGTGAGTGAAAATAACGCAACTATGCGTATGTGCACGCGCAGTCGTTTAGGCTCCTGTGATCGTTTGCTGAAGTCCAGTTTAACTTAGATGCATCTCTGTGAAGTACAGATTGATTTGCCTGTGTGTAGAGCCCAATTATTTGTCTTCCATGAGTAACCAGGTCACCAGATTTTTCACCGTTTGAACATAGTCGGGATGAATTTCGTCTTAATATTTGCCCATTGCACAAGCAACACTCAATGAGCAAAATGATAAGAAAAGATTGGGAGAAAAGTCCCCAAAATCTTACCCATAAACGTCTGCTTATTATGAAAGTGTGACCTACGCATACTGAATGCATCCATATAGGATAACAAGACGGCTTGTTGTAACAAAATGATTGGATTTTTTGGTACAGTTTTTGACTATTTCATTTTTGATTTCTAATGACTTTATAAATTTGTTCGCATTTTCTCTACAGCTTGCTATTGAGTATGGAATCAAATTCATGGAAACCAGTGCTAAAGCCAGCATAAATGTAGAAGATGTGAGTACACTTTATGCACACTTTCATACCCATCTATTTGCCTAAGACCATTCAGATGTAAATGACATTTCAGTCAACTGTATTTGTTTCTCAAAAAGAAGTAAAAAAATATATTCTTCAAGTAAAAAATTATTGTACATCAGTAGTTTTTCTCTCCCATTATGGAACACAAATTTGCTGCCGTGTGAGGGCTCTGTCACACATCACAAAACGTACAAATAACGAACTAATAACGTACACTGGTTTGGTCATTGAAATACATGTAATCGATTACCAAACCAGTGTACATTATTCGCACGGTACGGTGATGTGTGACATGGCCTTAAGATATGATGCTGTATGGCCTCTCATTTGTCCATGTACACATATTTTGGGTCCGAAAGAGTTTTGGGTCTAGTACAGTAACCAAACCCAAGTACCCCAATTTGCTCAGCATTGCAATCTCATTGCTTATCAAATTCAGCCACTTGGAATCCGAAGAGAGTTATGTTATTCCAACGTATGTATCAAGGAAAGGCTCAGAACGTCTTTGACAACTGCTTCCCGAACAAAAACATTTTAAACCTCATCTGAGACGCTTGTTAGATCTCATCACGTAGCAGTCCACAAACCTCATTCCCACCTAGTCAGCCAGCCACAAAAGATCTTTCTCCCATCAACAGCCTGCATCTGGAACTCTACCTAAATATATTCAATCATTGACGAAGAAGATGTGAATTACTATTTGGCAGCAACTTATTTAGCATTTAATTGTTTGTTCACTTTGTGTACTGCTGTAAATACCATCGTGGTTCGAAAGTCACGTTAAGCAGTTGGTCACCTGTAGGAATAATCTCCTTCATGGGGTATGCATGTCATAACATGTAAGTACACTGTGAATTGATTTGATTAGCGTTAGACATGGATAATCAAATGGCAAGTTGAAAATCTCTCTTTTAAATCTGTGAATCAGTTTAATGTTTGTTTCTTTTTCTATTTCAGGCCTTTGTAACACTAGCTAGAGATATCAAGGCCAAAATGGATAGGAAAATGGTAAGTCATCAACACCTGCTTTCAATTTAAATTGCGAATTGCAAAACATTTTGTTCCAGTTTAGTGTGTTATGCCAGATATCTTATTTGACCATTTGAAATTCATACTCTTGAGGGTTTTTAAATGTAGGAGCCATCTGGCTTTTGGGGGCTTCGCCCTCTCAACCCCCACCAGGGCATTGCCACTGGACCCCATCTGGGGCCCTTAGGCGTGCCCCTGGACCCCCGGCAAAGTTCAGGATTTTTTTATATAATACCCTGTGCCATATCTGAACTTGAAAACAAATGATCAGAATCAGGTAAAATTGTCAGCATGCATTTATTTTGGTTGGGTTCATTTATCTAAGTACACAGACAAGAAGTTTGATCATATCAGAAACAGGGGATGGAGCAGCAACCACTTGATTACTGTAAACGCCAATATTTCCGCGCTCAGTAATTTTCGCGCTCAGCCAATTTTGGACCATTTCGCGCGTTTTTATTTTCGTGCATATGAACATTGTCCGAGTATATAATTACATTTGCAACGAATCAACAGTAATTTTCGCGGTACATTTATTTTCACGCAAATTTCATTTTGCGCGAAAATAAATGTAGCGCGAAAAATACCACTTCTACAGTATGTGCTTCAAGTGTTTGTAGTTTTGAGCCAAAACAGACAAATTTTGCATATAACAAAATGAACTTAGTTCTGTCTCAGAGCCCTCAACATATGGGAGTTAAATCAGGCCCCTGACACTTTATCCCCATATACTTCATAGCTCATTTTATTACTTTTTCTCAGTAGTCGCTGGTTACCGTTTCTTCGCTGATCAGTGGCTCCAATTAGCGTAACGTGTAACGTAATATGTGGACAAAAACGAGGTCACAAAATGAATAATCCTGCTCAAATAAAAGATAAATCCTGACATCGTTTTTGATGTGTGTTACGCTTAATCGTGTACAAGATGTGTAGCATTCTTCATTGTGTAACCTCATATTTGTCCTCATATTACGTTACACGTTACGCTAATTGGGGGCATGTTTTTAGCTCAGTGTCATCTCTGTTACTCTTTGGTTACATGGCTTGTCAGATTCACAGGGTTAATGTTCTATAATTTGATCTGTACTCAATCCACCATTTTGCTCATTACTCTTTCTGTCTTATTATTTTCAGGATGCTGCCGGCCCACAGAACAAATCCGTCAACGTTACAGAAAACACACAAAAGAAGCGTGTGTGGAATTTATGTCGGTTACTGTGATTGATCACTCCACTCAGCTGCCTGTGCATTGTCACCATGCTTCCGAACTTATACTCCATTTCTCAATCTCCGCGATAAGCCGTAAAGTGCGCAATGTTCACGCGACAAGTGCTCTAAACTCCGTTGCATGATTTCTGGATAAAGATGGAATATTTGCAATATTTGGGATAAATATGGTTGCACGGGAAATGATGGGAAATATATAATGTGTATTTATGTGTTTGACTGAATCTTCCAATTTTGACCACCTTAAGTTTGAGTGATGCTTTCAATGTATAGCCATTGTTGACAACATCAAGAGGGCTGATAGCTTCAGTCTATTTATGTGATTGCCTGCCTGCCTGCCTGCCTAATGATGTAGAGAAAGGGAAATGGATTATATATAATGCCAATATGTTTATTTTATGTATATGACTACAGTTTGCATATGCAACAACTCTATATTTTTATTATTTTTGTTCATTGAATTGAGAAGGTAGAAGAAAAGAGGGGAAATATTATATTTTTGGACCCAGTGTTTGTGAAGATAAGGAAAAGATTTGAAATGGGGACTTGAAACAACTCTATACCATGGATAGCAATATGGGAGTAATATGGTTTCAAATAATAATTTATTGGTCAATGTAAACAAAAATCCAGAGTACAGGGCCCCATTGTTTGTGAATGCAACCCTTACCTTGGATTTTTGTTTACATTGTCCAATAAATTATTTTTTTTGCCTATATTTACTGTATGTGCACTGAAAGTGTGTACATTGATCAAGGAATTTGAAAAGAGAAGAATCGGTGCTCACTGCTATTTTAATTTGACTGCCATGTAAACCCTATTGGATAGCGACCATCTTAGATTATTGTTTATGGAGGATAAGTTATGTACCTCTGGCATACAGCTTTGGGTGCCACACTTCCGAGACTCATTGAAATGGATTCGTTTGAAATTGAGCTACTTAACACAGAGGCAGAGCAGATAGACGCTGCTGAAATACAGATGCAATTTGTGTTTGAAACAAAATACACCTGCTGTCTTTGTGTTAAGATTTACATGATTTGCCTAGCTATCGAGCCAATTTCCAAATAAATCTGGAGGTACATTTACTCTACTCCATGAGGGACATCAAAATGGTGGTGTGCAGAGGTTCTCCTTTTGAAATTCTTTGATCTGTTCTGAAAAATGTACACATTAGTAGTGGCCTTGGAAATATCACATTATATACTATAGAAGTATTTCATTTAAAATTGACATAAGCCTGAAGGTGGCTGACGGCACCTGTTTGATAAGAACTTGATATTTGTAAACAAATCTGATTTACTCCCTAATGAAGCTCTATGCTGGTTAAATGCTAAATGTGAGTGGTCTAGTTTGTTTGGAATCTCAGTTTTAAATTTGAGTGGTTAATACCTGTTGCATTGTAGGATGTCAACCATCTGATCCAGGATTAGAATGGAAATATACCCTGCCTGATAATGTGGGATTTTTTGGATTCGATGAATGTCTTAAAGTCAAGGACAAGATAAAATCTGGATAATGGAAATATTACCATTACAAATAATTCTGCCAGTTCAAGTCTTTTTCTTGCAAATGTGTATGGTACAAACGGTCTTCCGTATGGGCATAGGGAAAACCATGTCACCGGAATCAGAAATGAGTGAAACGGCAAAAGCTAGAAAATTGTACAGTTTCCAGGAACAAGTTCTGACATTATCAGATCATTTGAAGTAGAAAAGAATACAATTGAAGTTTAGCAATTTTATACAGTTTGAACAAAATTATGAACAAATGGAACAAATATCGCATCCACTCGTCTATTTCAGCTACTGATTTTCTGAATATAAATCACCTTCACCATTGAGATATCATGTACCAGCGTGCCAGATATGATTAACGTGTCTTGTCCATGATAGATCTGCCTGAAATTTTCTAGTAAAAATCGGCAAGAATGATATTTTATCGATGAAGAACCAATTTTTAAAATAAAAATTGGGGGTCACCGGACTTGTTTTTGCATGCGAATCAGTTTAAAAACAGCATTTTTGAAGGTTTTTTGGGAAAAATTAGTACAGAGGTCTATGGTAAATATGGCAAAAGTGACATTATTTAGTGTTGATTCAAAAACTTCCCCCGAATTTTTTTTTTGTCAATTTTTTTCACAAAAGTTGCACACAAGTATGTTCTTTCAAATTAAACAATAAAAATTGGGGGTAATCAAACTAATTTTCCAGAAAAATATCAAAATATGGCAATTTTTAGCTTCAAAACACTACTCAGAGTATATGCGGATGCGTATTGCGGCACTTACCAACTCGGAAACTAGCGCTTACTGGTACGCCTAGACGGCGCGTGGACCAGACACCTTAAAAATACTTAAACAATGCTTAGTTATAGAATGTGATGTTTTATCAACGTTTCAGAGTGAGCATAATTGTTTAATTTAACAATTTTGTCTGATAGCAAATAGTTGAATCGGACAAATGGATGCAGTATTTGTTGTAACACTTTCGTCATGAAATTAAATGTATATCGTGTGGTGTAGTTATAAAATAATGTTCCTTTTTACTTGGGTTGCCAAAAACATAAATTTTCTATCAATTTCTTGGTCTTTTGGGATACCAAGACGTCTGCCAATAAAGAGGTGCTCTATGGACATTGAATATCATTGTGTTTATTTATTTTTCTTAAGATATGATGTATTTAATCTTTGAAAATTAACA
>JXSR01S012381.1:80398-97287 GCA_000969725.1 Ophiothrix spiculata | reverse complement strand
ATATCTGTTTGAATGGATACCCTATCCGAGACCATACCTGTTCAAATGAATACCCTATCTGAAACTGTACGCAAATGTGACGAAATAATTATTACAAGAAATCATTGGTAAAATGTAACTGTACACCATTTGAACACTTTTAGGAAGTGTTACTAGGTATTTGGAACACTTTTATTGGCAATGTAAGGCACCATATAATTTAACCATCCCCTGTAAAATTTGTATGCTTAAAAAATGACCACGATGGACATTTATTCTTTTCCTGACTGGGTTAAAGCCGATGGCCATTATAACGCTGCCATCAGAAAACCATCACAACCATTTCACTCAAGGAGTCCCTATTTGATACCCTATGTGTACTTGCGGAGTACCAGGTCTCACCTTTATGGTAACACAGGTGGTTACCCAGTCAGAATACCCTGTTACTCCCTCCCCCCCCCCCCCCCGAAATTCCTATTCAAACACTCCAATAGGAAGCAATGCATGATGGGAAGTAAATGATCTCCTCACTTGCTCTTGACAATCCTCTGTGTCAGAGCTGCCTCTGTGTAGTTTGAAAGCTTATCTGGAAATACAATCGTTTCTAAAAGGTTACGTCTTAAGTTGTGATTGAGTTACAGGACTCAGATTTAAAGGATAAAAAGACAAACAAGTGTTTATGAATCTGTGCCCGTGAACCATAACGAAAACTAAACATTCTCTTTCATCAAAATCCTATTTTCTAATGTTTGCAATACTAGGCATTTTAACATACCTTGTTTGTTAATGTGCTGTAAGTTATATACATAGATCCCTGTCCTCTGATTGCTTTAATGCAGGGCTTATAATTTAATGATTTTATAATTTAACTATCCCCTATAGAATTTATATGCTCAAAAAAAATAATAATGATGATGATGACGATGGACATTTATTCTTTTCCTGACTGGTTTAAGCCTGTGGCCATTATTATGCTGCCATCAGAAAACCATCACAACCATTTCACTCAAGGAGTCCCCGGCCAAGCACAAAGCTTATCTGCACTTAGATTGTAATGTTCCTCATAACAGCTTCCCAATAAATGCTCAGGTTAATGAAGCAGTGGAGATTAAATATCCCAACCCACATATTTTGAGTTAATGTGTTTCTGATCAATATTGTAGGTGATGTTTTTCTTTCCTTTTTTACAGAGCTGGTCCATTGGTTGGTCTTATCTTGATTGGTCTGGGAACTGGAGGTATTAAGCCTTGTGTATCGGCATTTGGCGGGGATCAATTTACACCAGACCAGGTAACTATTATATAGTATGCATGAAGTTACAGTATTTGTGAATAAATAAGATTGAAAATTGAATAAATAAGATTGAAAATTGAATTGGGGGAGGTACTCAGATTTCAGTTGGGTGCTGACGTTTGGTGGGATATATTTCAACTAATACCCAATAAGTAAATCTAATGAAGTAAAAAAGGCCACCTTTATGTAAGCCACTTGACTTAAACAACTGTTATCTGTAACATTTTGTACTTTTTTACAACGTAAATTACACTGTAAATTTACTTCAGTATAAAAGTAACGGTAAAAGAGGTGATCTGTATTTACACAGTTTGGAGTGCCTGTCTCTTTCTCGAAGCAATTGAGCCAGACTCCACTTATTTCTTATACTATATTTGTAGTGAGGGGATCGCCACACCTCCTTCCCTTCTCCCCCAATCACCGCCACATCCTTATTATAAATTAATGACTCATATTCCCTGATTAAAAATGCTTTGTATACTGATAATTTAATCAAGTACTTTGGCCTAGAATTATGTGTTGTTACTAGATTGTCTTAGTATGTTCTGTGAAAGGTATTTGAGTTTTGTTAGCAATATTATAAGATCTAATTCAAAAAAAAATTGAGTTGAACATCTTAAAATGAAGAATTATGACAAATTAAAGGCATTCATATATGCATATTTTTTCGAAACTTGATTTGCTCCTGAATCAAATTTACCAAATGCATGCATGTAATTTCCTCTATTAATACATGTTGAATTATATTTGGGATCATGAATTCAACCTGAGACAATTCAGGTTTAATTGTCTCAGATTCAACAATTGCCACAACTGAAAAATTATGGATCAAATCATTTGAAGGGTTTTAAATAAATAATATTAACTGTGTATTACTTGATGCAAGTAAAATTGTACAAAAATAATGCACCGTGTTCTGAACTTAGAGCTGTCTGCGCTCAAGAGGCAAAGCCGAGTGAGTTGGACAACTACGACTGCAGCATGTTTTTTGGAGGGATCTCATATTATTATTGCTTTTATTAACTGTTGATCTAGATGCCCCCCCCCCCTGCCCCCACACCAACAGACAATGATTGCACATTCATAACAAGAGGTTAATCAGCGCAGGCTGTACAGCATTAAGTACCTTGTTGTTTAGTGTGGAGAAGTAAACACAAATCCCAAGAGCTTTGACTTTTGAATATCTAATGGTGCGATATACTCTGACAATCTGTCATCTGAATCTTAATAACGGTACTTAACGTTGAGGAGAATAAATTGGCATGACTTGTATCATACTAGTACCTAGAGCTGTGTGTGAGGGTTTTGGGTTTGCTATTTATTCTGGCTTTAGATAAACCAAATACTATATAACCCTTGCAACAAGGTATGACTTTTGTTATTTTTTTTGACTCACTAGGTTTGTTTTTGTTTGGTTTTGATACCCACAAATTGATTACACTCAAAATTGCATACTTTTTAGTTAGTAGACGAAAAAAGCAACCTGTTTTACGGGCGGGCGGAAACCTTCCAAGTAGGGTCGGTCGATCGGGTAGGGTTTTTTTGCCCAGAATAACCAAAAAATCCCCAAAAATTGGGAGAAAAGCTGAAAAATTTTTACAAAGAAAAAATAATAAATTTTGGCCAAACAGCGGTTGATTTTACATTTTTTTTTAACTAAAAAAAAAATCTTCAAAATCACAAATTTAGGGTCGGTCGGGCCCATAAAACAGGTGCATTTACTTAATGAGAAAATAAGTTTAGAGAAATATTCATGTATATGGATGCCATTTTTTTTTTACAATTCTTCATTTTAAACAGTTTTAACTCAGTTTATTTTTGAACCAAATATTGTAATATAACTTGCAAATCTGTTGGCAAGGAAATTGGTGATCATTTAGTTTAAAATAGTATATTTCATTCATTGGGATTTTTTATTAAAAAATAATAAATATTTGTATGGATTTGTATGATTGCTTCAGTCCCTTCCTAGATTTCTACTCCATTGTACTGTAAAACTGACTTGCACAATATTTTTGTTTTATGGTTTAGAAAAACCAAATGAAAGTAGGCAGTCATTTTCGATTGAAGATAAATTATTTTGTGGAAAGCATGTCTACCGTGATGTGTGCCTCTAACAGTGACCAAGTTTTCCAATGTGAATTATGCATAAACTTTATTTTTACTTCTCTACATTAACTCAGAAAGGATTTCCTCTGTTTCTATAAGCATATTCATTCTGTTGTTTTAAGATATTCATGTGAGGCCCCTTTTTTGTAGAGTATGTTTGCATAAAGCTATTCTGTCCCATGCTCATGCGATATTTAGAATTTACAATAATTGAAAAAAGGTTTTGTCATGAAGTGATCAGAAGATACAAAAAACACCATGCATTGTTGTATGATTTATATTAACCGTGAAATTAAAAACGTCATATCCTGGTTACTGGTTCAAGCTTTGTGATTATTTTGATCATGATTCATTCGTGAAAAACGTCGACCTAGCAGTCAATTGGCAGCAATGGCGACCAGCACTTTGAACCATTTAGGGAAAGGCGCTTTATAAATGGTGTATATTAATATTATTATGATATGATGTTACACTTTGTTAGTAAACTATTGTATTTATTTGGTTGCATATGGCCTTTTCGATTTCATACAGTCACAAACAATTTCACATTAATTTATTTAAAATAGTTTCTCCTTAGCTGCTTAGTCTACTAAATAAATCTGAAGCATTAATATCTTTGCTTTCTATTTCGATTCAGGCAATAAGAAGATAGAACTAAGTGCAAATGTACACATTAATTAAGACTAGTTGCTAAGATTCGTACTGGTTTAGATTCACTGAATAGGCTATACAGCTAAAAGAAAATATTTTGGATTCAGTAAATCCATGTGAAATTGTTTGTGGCCAGATGAAATCAAAATGGCCATATGCAACCAAATAAAATCTCCTAGTGTTTAGTGTTGTGTCATGACCATTTGATGCTGGTTTAATGACTTTACCTTGATTCAATTCAACACATGTGCAATTTGGCACAAACTTTATTTTGTTTTTTGCTCGGTGTTGACGTTACTTTATTTGGAGTCACTGGTCATTTTTATGTCACAACCAAATGTTTGTAGCAAAATATTTGTGAGGAGGCTGAGTATAGCCTAACACATAGCCTTCAATATTGTAGTCAACTCCAAACGTGATAGGTTTTTGAAATGCAAACAGGTGTTTGATCAATCTCTTGTTATTATAAGATGTTACTTTTATTATCAAATTGTGTCTTCCTTTCTTCCTTTTCCAGGAGGGACCATTGCAGAAGTTCTTCTCCGTCTTCTACTTTGCCATCAATGCTGGCAGTTTAGTGTCCACTTTCCTGACTCCGATACTCCGCCATGATGTACAGTGTTTTGGCAACGATTGCTATGCTTTGGCTTTTGGTGTTCCTGCTATGCTTATGTTTATTGCACTTGGTAGGTAATTTTCATGGTTTGCATGTGTGGCTGAATTTCTTATGTTTGGTGTCTGCTCTCCTCACTCCTATAGCCAGCAGGGGACTAAAGTCACAAATCTTTACTGCAGTGAAAACAAACCAGGGCTTTGAAGCCAAGGGAAACCTGGCCGAATTGTGATGAAAACAAACAGCGTTAATTGTATGATTTCATTCACCGCACGCGGCATGAACCTATAGGCAGGATTGCGCTTTGAGTTTACATGAGCTTAACTCTCTGAATGTTAAGTCTCGGGCTATACTCTGCCATGATGTACAGAACATGTTTTTCATGTGTAAGTGCCAAAAATCATATGTTGTCCCAGGTTTTTCTAGAAATCCCAACTAAAAATTGTCATTTAATCTGGTGGTAGGGTAATTCATCCTGATACGGTAATGAAATCACACACAAAAAACTTCCGCTCTGTGGCCTGAGTGCGTGATTAGGTGTTACAGTGCCTTTAGGCAAAAAACAAAAATTATCAAACAATACCCCAGGACAATAGAAACAAAAATCCAGGGTAGGAGTTGCATTTACACACAATGGGGTCCTGCACTCTGGATTTCTGTTTAAACTGTAAAAAACAATTAATGTTCAGCCTATATTAAAGACTTGTGGATGTAGGTGACAAGCTGCCACATAGCTCTATAATACAGTACCAAAAGACATTGATGGACTACTTGATAAAATCTCAATAATACAGTATGTTGTATGAATGTTTGTTTATATTTATGTTCATTTGTGTTTTTCAGCTATCTTTTTCATGGGGAGAACATTCTACAAGATTTATCCCTCAACTGGCAATGTTGTATGGCAGGTTATTGAAACCACTGTGGTAAGTATACAGATAAAAATGGAGTCAAATTCATCATGTGAGTGCTAGAAGGTCATTAAGTGCAATATATAGTTTCAATTTTTCATACATTTGCATCGCACACAGTGAAATGTCTCATCTTAGGTCAGTAGTTCATGAGATGGTTCATCAGGTGACATCACCTGAAGCCCAGGAGGGGTACTTAGTAAAAAAGTGATTATGGGGATGTGCCGCAAACTTGGGTAGCAAAATCAGGGTAGTTGGTATGCCAATGGGTCCTTTTTCTGTGCAAAATGTGGTATTTTGATGGGTCATTTTTAAACTTGTCTAAAATTTGGGCCAAAATGGTGCAATTCTGGAAATTTTAGAATTGCTAGAATAGCACAAATTTCAATTTTTTCAATTTTTATATAAATTTGACTCAAAATTGGGGTGATTTTGTTTATGGATGGGTCTCTTTTTCTTGAAAATTGGTATCTGTATGGGTGGTACTTCAAATTTCCCAGCGGCACACCCCTACCAAAATCATAATTGAGTAACCCCCCTCCCCCCCTGGACCTGAAGAACCATTTCAAGATCCGCTGACATATGGGATACAAATTTTGAAGGTGTTTGCATTCTATTGAAAGAGTTTTAAATAAATACCATATGGCAGCCATTTTAGATATGACTTTCTTGTATTCATATGAAAATTGATACCAGTGGATTTCAACTCTTTTTGCATTGGAAGCACCCATTTTCACTTGTTTAAATCACTTTATTGTAGCTCTGCAGTTGTTGTACTGTGCCAGTCAGTACTGGACGAAATGACCAGTTGTACTTGACCTCATTGAGCAGCACTCAAGAGAGCTTTGATCGAGGTCTTGCCATAATGCCATATTGGCCTTCCTTACGAGAGCTGGCTATAAAATGCAAATATTGTAACTTAATCCAGTGTGTTGAATCGAATACATAACAAAGTTAGTCGGGCATGTATTTTTGGTTGGTGACAATCCTGGTTATTTTGTTGGTGTTTAAAGGGGCATTGGACAAGTTCAGTATCATCCCCAAACGTTTCCCCAAGCATTTTGAGATTTTTGCATCATTTGAAGTATTAGCAGTAATAATGGCAGCATGCAAAGTTTCATTGTCAAATTTAAACCTATTTATCAAAATATCTAGATATTATTTTTGTTTTTAATTATAGTTGTCGACAACAATAAATGCTGCCCCCCTATAGGTGAATTAAAATTAGCCTTTTCAAGAGTTCTAATGCAAACTCCCAAGTTTCTTTTGATTTATCTGCAATCTATGATGTGCAAGGAATGTTGTACAAATAAATCGTTCTTGATATATAGCATCAATAAATAGGTTTAGAGAATAGCCTCATACCCAATGAAAGTTGTACAAACAAAACTTTCTTGATATATAGCATCAATAGATACGTTTAGAGAATAGCCTCATTCCCAAGATCAACAAACAAAATAAAGTATTTTTTTTTAACTTTTCTGAAGGTTTTGATCAAAGTTTTCCTGATATCTGGTAATTGACTGCTATTTTCTCACATATGAAGTGTAAATCACTCACAAATAAATTTTGAAATTTTGTCCAATGCCCCTTTAAACATTTCTTCTGTTTGTTGTTCTTTAGTCTTATCATTTTCTTATTATTACCTGTTTTCCTTCTCTTTGTTTCCTTTGCTTCTTGATTTTACCTGTTTGATATCTAATATTTTTGGACTTTTATTTCATAGTATGCAATCAAAAATAGATGTCGGCATAAAGGGAGTGGTCAGAAGAAAACCCACTGGATGGATTGGGCTGAAGACAAATATGATGTAAGTTAACTTGTATCTATGTCATATTACTTATTATTGTTTGAAATAAATCTCAGACATGGACTGACAATCTGAACTGTGTATCCACAAGTTGTTACAAGCATAAGAATCAGAATCTACGCAACACCATTTCCAATAAGTAATTCACAGTACTGTGACATCACACGCGCCTGGAAAGCATGTGTATTAGCGTAAAGGCACACGCAATTCTGGTACACAAGGCTCTGAATATTCATGTCTGGAATTTATTTGAAACAACAATAGAATTTGTTGAATTATAAACCCAAACTAAACACAAAACATTAAGTATATTTAGACAATAACAGCGCCAAATATTGCAACATTGAAACAACTGTACAAAACATCAAACCAGGCAATGAAGATAAAGTGCCTTGTCCAAGGACACAACACGTTGGCATGAGCGGGGCTCAAACTCACAACCTATGGATTACGAGATGGGGGCCTTGTGGTTTATTCAGAGTCTGTCCATATGCATCGCACGACGCCCATCGACTCGCAGTCTGTTACGCGCGCTATCCCTTGTGCATAGCGCGTATAAAGCATCGATCGATGTATATTGACAAGACTCTGAATAAACCATTATCCACTCGACCACACATGCTCCTTGTACTTGTGGGTAAGGACATGGAGATCTCACCACAAAGATAACAAATGTTGAGTATGACTCGATTGTTTTCAAAGAAAAATGTGCACTCTGACCTGTGCAAATATAGGTCCTTCCTTCTCTTCACCTTCACCTGCTTACTTATCAGTGGGAAATGCAAGAAAGGTGGTTTCAATAGTGTAATCTGAACATGAAACCTTCGCCACTCAAACCCTTACCCACCTAGGTGTCACATGCCAATGTTGCATTGCAATGGATTTCTGCCTATCCAAGCCTATGCTTTGTGACATAATGTGAACATTTCACCAATCTGTAAAAAGGAAACGCATGGGTAATAATTTACTTACAGGGTGTCCCAATAAAAATGCATCACTTTTATTTTTGATCATATCTCAGAAACCAAAATACAAAACCTGAAGTTTTTTCACAATAATAATTAGTATAGTTTTGTCTTTCATTTGTTAAATATTGAACAAAATCTGTCGAGCCGTTCTTGAGAAAACTAGAGTTTTATAAGAGGATTCGATTCTACTCCATTCCAATGGGCTTTACCACAGTAAGTCATAGTTATCATGTGACTAAAGCACATCTTTGGTTTAACTATTGATCAATTTATTTTAAACTTGCAAAACAGACACTCAGAGATCACAAAATATGGCACAGACACTAAACATGATGTTGATATCTTTTTCAGGACTGAAAGTAGCAGTGCAATTCAATTTGTAAGTTTTGCTGTTATGCAGCGTTAAATAAAAAGGAAAAAAACGAGTTCACAGTTTCTCAAGAAAACTTATTTAAGGGACAGATTTCCTTTAAAAGGAAAGTCTATTTCAGAAATCTTTTGTATCTTCTAAGTTTTGAGCTTTTTTCATAAAAAATAAACTCTTTATGAATGTTTTATGAGCTTTTTTCATAAAAAATAAATTCTTTATGACTGTCACTTAGCACTGCACAGAGAATAAGAGCTAAAAATATAACATTGCCAACATATTCAAATCAAAATAACAAAGCAGTTATTCACTTCCTCTGTCAGTCCATGATAGCTCACGTTGCAGCGTTGTATAATTTTGGTACAATTATTTTAAGTTAATTTCAAGCAACTCTGCCTTTGCCCACAATCACTTTTGTGTTATTATCATCATGTTCCTGGTCCAATGCTACATCTAAATCCAGGACGATGATGGGAGTCGAGTGTAATCAGCAAAGCTTGCAAGTTTTAAGCAGGTTTATTCAAATTATAAATTTCTGTTGTTGTTGCTATTGTTGTCGTTGTTGTAGTTGTTGTTCTGCAGTTGCTTTCCTGTGAGAGTGTTTATCCGTGATAATATTAGTTTTCCATTTAGAGTAGGCCTACTACTGTGGTGACATGGTCATGTCAGATCGATGATAGTTGCAAATATGATTTACTGTGGTAAACTTCATTGGAATGGGGTAAAATTGAGTCTTCTTACAAAATTCTAGTTTTCTCAAGAACGGCTCAACGGATTTTGCTCAAAATTTCACCGATGAAAGACTAAACTATACTTAATAATATTGTGAAATAAGTTTTGTTCATTGGTTTCTGAGATATGATCAAAAATAAAAGTGATGCATTTTTATTGGGACACCCTGTATATTGTTATTTGTATGTTTAATAAGCATATAAAGCCAGGCAATTTGCATTAAAACAAAGAAAATGTTTTACATGAGGAGTATAAATATAAACAGATTTTTTAAAATCATAAAAGAAAAATCTTAAAAAAGGGAACACTCTAACCTCAAAAACCTTATGACTTGTTCTAGAAAATTAGTAATGCAATATGTACTTTCACAGTAGTAAACCTGATCAAAGCTTTAAATGTTCCATCCCACAGCCTAAACTGGTGACAGATATCAAGGATTTATACCACATCCTCTACATGTATATACCACTGCCAGTGTTCTGGGCATTGTTTGACCAGCAAGGCTCTAGATGGACACTACAAGCGCAGCATATGGATGGACAATTGGTAAGTTTCATCAGTGATATTAATGGTAAGATCAACTTCTTTTTTTTTTAATTTTAAAATTTTTTAAACTTAATCCTTTCCTAGCAGGAGAGGGTGTCATAGTGAGTATACTTTATAAACCTTGAAGTATATATGCAACAAGCAATCAGACTCTGTTACAAAATCCATAGCATATCCATTGTATTCTACAACATTGCGAACTAGTGTTTTGGGGTTGTGTAAGAGACTGGTAATGATTGATTAGGATTGATTAAGACCAAATCACTGCATATTTATATTTTTGTACATAAATCGTTCATGATTTATTGGTATTATTTCCAACTAATTTTGTTGCTAACACATTAACAAACATTGAACATAAGTTCATTTGAATATTCAGCAAGATTTTGAACATGGTTATGAAGTCATTTCAAATATAAAGATGAAAGTAAATTAAGTCTTTTTCTTATTTCATTGTTACTGTATAGATTTTTCAACCTTATCATATAATTTGTCTTGCAGGGAGCACTAACAATGAAACCAGATCAGATGCAGGTAAGAATAAGAACAGCTCTTTTCAGAGCCACCAAATGCTCTTTGACATCTGTTGCACCAGTAGCAATGAAGAAACCCAGTGGGTGCAAGCACATTTATCAACGTTGAATAATAAATCGTTTATAAACTTAACCTAAATTCAACAAGAAATCGACCATTTCAATTCGAAGAGAAAGAAGCTTTATATTAAAACGTTGATTCATCGTTTAATCAACGTTGATACTAAACCACTTTTGAAAAAAGGATTAGAATTGATTGATGTTAAACCGTTGAATTAACGTTGATACTAAATGGTTTAGATTTTCAAAAAGTGTTACGAATCAACCAGAATTAAACCATTTATCAACGTTGAAAAATGGTTTAGAAGGTTTAGGCTAAACGTTGAATCAACGTTGATAAGTTGATTTGTGCCATTTGGGAAAATTAAGTGGTACTGCCATGGTCTGCCCAAGTTAATTTTTAACTTTAGATAGAAATGACATCCCCAGAAATCAACTGGAATTTGTACAGCAAGTTTTAACAATACTTTAACTAGATATTTTGTATGATTAATCTAGCTTCTTCTGTTTCTTGTTGGATTTTCCGATTTAGCAGTATTTCACTTAGTATGCCTTTAGGCGTTGATGTTTGTTTGCTTGCTTGCTTTTTGCTGAAAAGTAAAGTGGCCAAAGTTGTGCCGGCCCACATGGTTTTAATGGCCCTGTATTATACAACTAATAGGATTAATTTTTGTCTATTGGATTTTTGTGTATGTGTATCCTTGAAATGAATTCAGTGTGTGCCAATCTCAAATATTATTTACTGGTAACATTTATAATAATACAAAATGGAATGGACATAAATTTGGATAAATCGGATGTTTTCCCATGAATATATACAGACAAATCATACAAATTTACTGAGCATAGCTACCATTGTATTCCATCAAGTTTGATTTTTGTTTTTCAATTTCTTGTAAAACTGTACTGGTGATTATTATTGGCAACATAATCTTTGTTTGATTTTCAGGCCCTAAATCCGGTATTTATCATCATCTTCATCCCGTTCTTTGAGGTGTGTGTGTACCCCTGTCTACGTCACTTCAACATTCCTTTTAAGCCATTAGCAAGGATGTGTCTCGGAATGTTATTAACTGCTATAGCATTTATAATGGCTGGATTTATACAACTCAAGATTGATGTAAGTATATATGTGCTTTCAAATACCATATCATTATGTTCAACTAGTGATTTTAGCAGGAAATTAAACGACCACAGGTGGTACCCTGCAGCTACCCCAAAAGCAGACAACCTCAGGAACTTACAAATGAATAATAAAATAAAAAGGCAGTCAAATAATTGATAGAAACCTTTTAAATATTTTAAATTTCTGAGACTGTTATTATTTTGTTACAGTTGTGCCAGATCCAGACCTTCCTTGAAAACTTACCCTATTTTTATAAAAGTTAACCCTTTGAGCCCGGCAATACCGCCTCACATGTACATGTACCGTATACCCGATGAGCCTGTTTACTTGCTTTTAGGCCATGTGTCAGAAACTTGATGTTTCTGTCAACAGGCATGGCTAGATACAATTTTGAATGGTCTTATTTATAACAGAAGACATCAATGAAGCTTTAAACCTATAGTTGATGGGTCATTATGCTCTTATTTACTCAATAGAGGTGAAAATTCCTCATATTTTCGCAAATTTGATCACAATTTTCAACAAATGTCGCCCATAACAACCTACAACGTAACTGTTGAATATGTTGGTCGACATAAATAATATTCTTTTGTGAATGCTGGTTATTGATAAATTCAGACTACTGTAAAGTAAAGCAAGGGAAATCAAACTCAAAGTTAGTTTAGGGGTTATATTGTGTTTTTTAACTTTCGGGTTGGCCCAGGTCAGTGGTACAGATACAGGTTCAAAGGGTTAAATTTCAAAAAAAAAGGTATCCACACATGAATGAGTCCATGCACGATTCATAGCAAATTTGTCCACATATGTGAATTAGAAAGAATAAATAAATATGTTGTTAAAAAAACAAGTTGTTAATTTTGTTTTCTTTCTGCAGAGTCATGAAATTGCTCTCCCTGGAGATTCCCAAGCCATGGTGAAAATCTTCAATACCGCACCATGTAGTGTCAATGTTAACAGTAAATTCTACACAGGACCAATACCATATGCTGAAGTAAGTCATAGTAGTGCTGACATCATGGGTGAAAACATAGTCGGCCAAATGTTTGGTAGCAAAAATTATGTTTGGAGGCCGACTATGTTTTTACCCTTAAAGACATAGCAAGAGATCAGGGGTTTCACAAGGGTTTGTTCTCAGGTCCCTTTTGTTTAATGTCCCTTGTGTTAGATCAATAATGAGTAATATTTCCACATATTATATGTATATCAGAATAGAGGCTCATTTTGTTAGCTGTAAGTATTATGCCGTTAGGAAATTGTATTTACCATTTCACTGTAAAGTAGCTTTGTGCAGACACGGTCAGTTAGACTTTATACAAGGAAATAGGCTCATACATGATGGTGATAAAATACAACACAGATTGTAATATTCTCCAACCCATTTCACTTAAATAATAAAGCAATCAAGATAAAATATCTTGCCTGACAACATCAAATTAGGCAGCTTGACTTGTGTTCTTGAATTTAAGGTCCAGATGGTTTATAGTCGATTTTGGGGTGCTTATTGTACACTTGAGATTTGACTTTTTTTTAAAAAATTGGGTTTGGAGAAAAAAATAAATGCATAGAAAAATCCAACTGACATGAAAATCAAATAAAAGAATGAGTGCATGTCTAAGTATTCTAATTAAAACTTATATTTTGCACCAAACGCAATCATAATTTACAAATTTAACGATGGTTTAATTTTATGCACTTTTTTATACAGTCAACATCATACAAAAATTTTGCCAAAGGAACTTACAAAGTATCAGTCATGCCAGGTCCAGACTGTTCTGGTATCAAAGGAGTAGAGGACTTCACTGCAGACCTCAAAGAACGGCAAGGAGTGGATCTGTTTGTATATAGTAATGATGGAGTTATAGGTGTATTGCAGGTAGGAATTTGCATGTCTGATTTTCAAAACAGTTTTGTTTGCATATGATTTGATTTCAAAACAATCTTAACAGTAGCATAACCAGACATTTTCATCAAGGGGTAAGGTGGGGCAAAGATTTTTTGAAGGGGGCAATTCCCCAAATGAGTAGACACAAAATGGTACACCCCAGTTTTTTACCATAGCTCTTATGTAAAAAATGACATTTAAGGTCTTTTCTTTTTAAAAAAAAAAGAGTAAAATTCCTAATTTTTTGAGCAAATTTTGGAATTTCATCGCCAAATTGTTATGATTTTTGATGCGCACGCGGGAAACATTTATGAAAAAAGATAGTAATTTAGTATAAACATGATGGCACTGGAGTGAAAAATATACCATTTTGGGACATGCTATACTGAAAAGGAGTGTAAACTATCTAATTTTAATCTGACCTGTACATTTCTTGAATTTTTCAGGATTGGGCAAGAAGGGGGGGGGTAACGCTTCTTTCAGGGGGGGATTGCCCCCCTTTGCTCCCTTCTAGCTACGCCACTGAATCTTAATTTCTCAAGCAGTAACATAGGGTAATCATAGGTTAACAAAGAAGCATTTCATGTACCTAGCGAGTGAATTGTGACAAGTCAACATATGTGTAGTGAATTTTGATGTGTCCAATACAGGAGACTCTTAGGGGGATGAGTGAATTGGACAGCAATTGAAAATTGCATAGGTGTAGATATACTGCTCAATCTAGCTGCAAATAGCTGTGGGCGACATCACTCAATAGGGAGATGTACATCGCCGTATATGGTGACCTGGCAGTTTTCACTTGAGTCCATAAAGGCATTTTATTCTTCATAAAATATTTCTTTATTGTCTTACTTCAATAAGAATGTCTATAATTGTTGGATTGTCTAGTGTCATTACAATTGTATTTAAGCACTCTCATTTTCTTTGCAACTTGTTTCCTGTATAGATATGATTAATGAGGCATTAAAATGCAACTAATATTTTCTATCTACTTATTTTTAGGTAACTGCAGCTTTAGAGAAGCCTTCTAAAGGATTGACAAAACTTAGGTAAGAATTCTGGTAATAGTTAATGTCAAGATGGTTCTATGATTAGGACCAAGGGGGAGTGTGTAACTTATTATTGCCAACAAAAAGTGCAAACTGGACAGGTCTCCATACTTGCAATATAGGGTACCAAAATAGACCTTGTGCTTTGCAAGTTTCATATAGGGTATCAAATTTGGTATTTCGGTCTCTTGATATGGTATTAAATTCAGAAAGAATGGGTGAATTGACAATTATGGTGTCAACATTGCCAATAAACACAATTTAATTACATAGTCATAGTGACACTTCTTAAAATAGTTAACATTTGCATAATTCTCAGATAGGGTGTTCATATGAACAGGTATGGTCCTGGATAGGGTATCCATTTGAACAAATATGGTACATTATGGTCTCAGATGGGGTATCATTTCACTCTTTTTTGACAATGTTTGGTATCACTTAGTGTCACCTTCAGAACTAACAGTGCAAGTTTGATTACCCGGGCACAAATATCAGTTAACCACCCCACACCCACAAGGCATATTGTCATCGCAATGCAAGAAGGTCATAAGTACAATAGCTGTCTCTTTTTATAAATTTGAATGATACACTATATTTGACAGTGTTAGATCATGAGCCACTGACAAATCAGAGACATAATTTGAGTCATTATTGGATGTTTTACTTAAATATGACATATAGCAGCTATAGACTACTTCTGCATTCACGCTGAAAGTATATACTATAAATCCGTGTACTTTTGCACACTCAACCTTATTCTTAAGTTGTGCGCACAATGTTATCTACGTACAAATTATTGTAATATGGTCGATTGCGCAGAAATACCGGTATTTACGGTCCTGTCAATATGCATTATGGGACATGAGAAAGAAGTCTGTTTCAGATACAACTTTCATGCACTCACAAGATGAATCTGTATACTTGTAGAAGTTAACATCAAAAGCAAGTCATATGTCCCTTTGCATTTTTGGTTGCATTGTTAGTGAAGGTAAAACGATGCTGCATCTTGCATATTCACTTCCTACTGCCAAATATATCATCACCTTCAGGTCACGCAGCCAAGATTTAAAAAAAAAACATTTTTGTTTTTGAATTTCTCATCAGAGCTCATCAATATGATGTGAGTTGTGCCTATTTTTAACAAAATCTACAATTCCTCAAGTGATATTTCCTGTGGAGTTAATTTTGAATAGAGTGTCCATGAGCAAATTATACCATTTTTTTGTTTGTTTATTTCTTCTTTATACTGGGTCCATGTTCAGAGGGAAATTTAAGTATCCCTCTGTTCTTCAAAATGGCCCAGTTACATTTAGAGGGATTGTATATATTTTAAATCATTTCCACAGATCTGAAGGCCAGTACAAACTTTTTGGCACACCGAATATTTGATGCAACAACTATCTGTGTTTAAATTATTCCCCTTAGACACTGATGGACCTTGGGATTAGAACGGAAATTTGATGATATGGTGTAGAATACATTTTATTTGCAATATTCTATCATGATATTGTCGTAATTACATAGAGATGTGTGAACTTTTATTGAACAATGAAAACATATTACATACATTTGACATAGAATATTCTGTGGGAAGAAAAAGTCTGAACCAACCCTTAAGACTCTGGGACTCTTCTGCTGTGCTCAACCTTTAACCAAGTTAACATATTCAATGGTAAAAAAATGGGGACTAATGTTAAGAGTTACATTAGTCCCCATCTTTTCAGTTTAAGACCAAGGCTCTCAACACTTTTCCGTCATATTTAAACTGGTATAGATACATAATGATATTATATTTATATTTTTGCTTTTCACAGCTTGGGTTACTTTGGCAATGATCCTAGATTAGATACCAAGAACCAGACAGTATTCCTTTCCAGTGAGCGTGATGACTATGTTTTTGACGTAGGACAGTATAATATCACAAAATTTCAAGAACTTGAACCCAACAGGTAAGGCCAAAAAAAATAACAATTGTTGTCTTGCCCTCAAGTGGAATTTTTGAACAATTGAGTCTGTTGATTGGGAAATGTGTTTTTTTCAATTAATTTTTTAAAACACCCAAAGTGCCAAATTTGGGTGCATTTGTAAAAAAAAATCTCAAAAAACACCAAATCTGAGCAAAAATCAATATTTTTTTAAAAAATTAATTTTTACAAGAGTCAATTGTTGAGGTTAACACAATAATAACTTTTGGGGGCCTCATTATTCTATTAGTCTTATCATAGAAAGCATATATGGCTCATTCTCCGATAAACCGTGC
>JXSR01S012379.1:39877-50112 GCA_000969725.1 Ophiothrix spiculata | reverse complement strand
AGAATCTCACCCAAGCGAAGTGAGGGGACTGTAGATTTTTTAAACACCACCGATGGAATTCTATTTACGTCCATAGCTTACCACCATAATATTATCAAAATTTGCAGACCCTCATCTTTCAACTTATTTAGCAGCCTGCCTGATTCTTCGAAAAACTTGCTCTTAACTCCTACAAAGAGTGGAAATTCACTCTTTTACATTTAGAGAGTACAAAAACCTTAAAAGTGGATTTTCTCAGAACTTTAGTTTTCAGAATCCGCCCGATGCCTTCTGCCAATTTAGATGTAACTTTGCAATCGAACATATGTAATAACCAAAAGCAAGGTGTCATTTTAAAGCTTAGAACCTCAGCTTTTAGATGAGACCAAAAATCAAATTTTTATTTTGGGACCCTTCAGGTACTTTTTGATATGACAGATCACACATGTTAAATAATATGTACATGTTGTCTAAATTGTTTGAAAAAGTTATTTTCAATTAAGTATTTTCCCAAAAAGTTATTTTTCAACATTATTAGGAACAAATCTGTTGGAATAAAATTTGCCAAGAATTTACAAATGTAGGCTACTATTATAATGCCCTCTGTATGACATCTCTAAGGCTGCGATCACATAGAAGTATACGGTATTTGCTATACGCTCCCGGGAGAAATTGACAGGGATATCAGTAAACACATGGGTGCCTCCCCAAGAGCATATAGCGAATAACGTATACCAATGCGTATACTTCTATGTGATCGCAGCCTAAACATGCCGTTATTACTGCCATAAGTCATAATCCAGTCAGACAACAGCTCAGAATGAGATTTCATGGTTGAAATGAAATGAAAATCAAGAAATGCTTCAATACATTGCTTATTAAATGCCTCATCATGTTATAGACATATTATAGCAATGAAATGTCGTAGACTCTCCAGGGACGTGAAATATTGCGTTATAGGCAAGGTGCAAATGTTGAAGTATTTAATGGAATAAGAAAAGGGTCTCACAATTGCAATTGTATTAGTCATCATCTTTTATTAAATCTGTTGGAGTGGTTATTGACTATTTTACTTTGCATGCTGATTGAAAATTTATTAAGGGATTTGTTTCATCACAATAAAACATCTGTAGTTCTCGCCTCAAATTCAATGAGTTTTTACAAAATCCTCATTATCTTAGTTACTTAATTCCCATGTTAAGTCGAAGGATGATGATGATGAGTTAAGATTAGACCTACTCTATAGAACTGTATTTAATTTGCAACAACCAGCAAGACATTATTTCTCCACAGCTTCTTTGACCAAGATTCTCTGAAATGAAAAAAAAAATCATAAAAAATAACATTCTGGGTGGTAAATTAAACACCATGTTAGTTTCAACGCTTTACCACCTACCAATGTCGATGTGAAAATGAGGTAAAGGGAACAGACTCTATTTGCACAGTTTTAATGACTATCTATCTACCGCCTGACTTTGTTTTGAGATGATTCTTCAGTTCAATCCATAAAGAAAGTGAAAACTCTAAGCTTCCTCATCGGTACACTTATAATCATATTTTAGTGAAATTATGTGATACATTTCAGTTTTACCAAAATTTTAGATGGATTTGTCTTTCTATGAAAGATTAAGAAAGTGGTGCGATGATCTAGCCATTTCACTTCTATAGTCAGCCTCCAAACAAAATTTTTGCTATTAAACATTTTGTTGTGACGTCAAAGAATCGGTAGCCATAGGTGTTGTTGGTTTTAAACACTATTTTTGGTTTTGCACGCTGTTTTGGGTTACATATCAATTTTGGGTTTAGACACCATTATGGGTTGTTCACACCCTTTTGGGTATTTTAGACAACCATTTCGTTGTAAAAGACATCCTTATCAATTTTTAAATACCTTTCTCTTATTGACACCTTTTTGACACTTATAGCTGCCCAAAGTTTAACTTCACAAGAAAGTATTTGATAGCGAACATTTTGTTTGGAGGCACACTATGAATTGACCAATACTCGGGATATATGATGTTTCTCGTCCACAGGGAGCACAGTTCTTTCAATGAATAACTTGTTGTATACATGACTAAAAATAGTTGATTCCTTCAGGAAATGGACACCTATGTGATCCACCAGGAATGAAGAAATGTATATGGACAAAGTTTTCCCTCCAAAAGGTTCGCATTTTATACTGAAAAAGTCCTTTGAGAGGGAAGAAAAATTGGCTTAACCATGAGCAAAAAATCAACTTGTATAGCATAATTTCACAAAAATTAAGACAGGGAGCAGTTACTTACCAATGATTTCTTACAAATAAAGATCGTAAAAAATAACTACATATACCAATATTGATTTTTCTACTTCCAGAACTGCTGCCACCCATTTTGAATGTGACCAGTGACCAGTCAAGTCTAAGCATCCACTGGGGATTTGCACAGCCCGTCATCTTTGAGTACTACAATTTCTCATATTCAGTGATTCCAAATGAATCCTCGCCGTCTTTTAAATTCGACACAACTCGCATTGAAAGTATTCTTCCCCTATGGCAAACCAACCTAGCGTTAACGGATCTAGTACCCGGGGCGAGATATAATATGGAGCTGCGGGCTATTGGAGAGATGACTTCATCTGTGGCACAAGCTGTTGTGGCAACAAGTAAGTGTTCCACCAAATAATTGCCTTTCTTTTAAAATTGCATGAAGGCGCGATATCATGAAAATGCACAAATAGCAACAAATAATTGTAAGTTTTGCGATTCTTAGGTTATCGCATAAAAAGTACTAGATTGTAATCAAACTTGTGAATTTAAGAAAGAGCACAAAGAGCAAACAGTGCGGACTAGGTTGCGAAAAGCAGAAAAAGCAATATGCCACGGGCTATTTCTGCAATTTGTGCGATTTGCGTAAGGGATAAAGAAGAGTGCTATTTCAGGCTATAGCGCCTTTCTCCAAAATTGGCATACTGATGAGCTCTGATGAGTGGAGTCACAAAAGGTCAAGTGATGGTCATATTTTCACATTATATTATTCGCTTTTTTTTTTTTTGCTTCCAAACATTTGGTCGTGACATCAAAATGAGGATTAACTTCAAATAAAATAACATGAACACCGAGTTGAGACCAAATAACAGTTCATGCTAAATTGCACATGTGTTGAATTGCCATATACATTGCCTCAAATGTTTGTTATCGGTTATACTTTAAATTTAATCGCAAATATTTGGTGACCTCACAAGCAAATGTTTGGTAGCGAAAAAGACTATGGTTTGGCCCTATCAGGCACATAAACATAAAAAATGTGAAAGGTTAAGATGGCTATGGATGCTATAAACCCAGAGGTGTTACAAGGGAGCCCAGGATGTTTGATGATCTAATGCGTCACTTTAGGTGAAGATTATCTTGGTTATTAGGTTAAGATTTGCCAAGGTAGATGTTAGCTGTACCAGTCTCTAAAAAGATTACATTAATTTGATGAAGCCATCTGACACATCATGTCAAAACTTAGGCCAAAAAAAATTAATTGTTTGATTGGCGTAACATAGAAAAAAAAATAGGGTAGGTAGGTCGGATTTTTTTTTTTTTAATAATTTTAAATAATAAGAACACAAAATATATGGCACATATACAAAAACATCTGCACTTTTTCTGTAACACATCTTTTATTTGTCATTTTGAATGTCCTGCAAGCCATATCTTGGGCTCCCATGAATCGATTCCCATCAAATTTGGGATTTGGAGCTTTTTTACCATGCTCAAAAAAATAAAAATATCTAGGGTCGGTGGTAAAATTAGGGTAGGTCGGGTTACGCCAATCAAACAATTTTTTTTTTAGGCCTTACTTCAAGGGATCCTGCAAACAAAATTTAGAATTCAGCTGAAACCTTACCACCTTTAGTATAATAAAATAAAAAATAAATGTTGGTGCTTATATAGCGCTTTTCCAGAATTTTTCAAAGCCCTTTACATTTATTCCGTTACCACCAGAATACAGCCAGCTGCCAATTCAAGCACTCAGTATCAGTATTCCTAGTAACTCCCCATATAACGCTAGGGTCAACGAGGCAAATATGATAAAGTGATTTGCCCAGGTTCACAACACGTTGACACAAACTTTGCTCAAACTCGCAACCTCTTGTTTATGAGTTCTGTCGATTTCCGCCAGACTACATGTGCCCATAATAACTCTTTATAATTATAGAAAAACATTCTTTCTGAAGAAGTTGTCAGTTTAGTTGGTAAGTAGAAAATCAACAAATGTCACTATAATTTGTCACAAGTTGGCAAGTAGAAAACTAACAAAATTCTATTTCACTATCGGTCAGCATTTTGAGACCAAGTATAATTTAGGTGCCATCGAAAATTTTAGGTTTAGGGATATCGTTTAGGTTAGGATTTGGATTAGGGTATATTTAGGGTTAGGTTAAGGTCATAGTTAGTGAGTTAGGGTCAGGTCGTAGTTAGTGAGTTAGGGTCAGGTCGTGGGTGAAGTTTTTGATAGGATGTAAAGTATAATTTTTTTGGAATTTTGTTTTGTTTTTGAACCTTTCTTTTGGTTGCTTATATGTTGCTTTTGTGCTTGTAAAATCAAACGAAGTGAATCACCACCACCCATGCCCTTCTGACACAGACAGAGAAGACATAGCAGTGTGATTAATGTTATTAGCTTTGGTTTTTGCCTTGTGATCAGTGAAAAAGACAGGCTATTCACTACAGTTCATGTCTAACCCAAACCCAAGAACCCAAACGTGAAAAGATATTGGTACCACAGCCAATGAGTATATTTTTTGCTTAACTGTCTAAAACCTTTTCTCTTTATAGAAGGTCCA
Source organism: Ophiothrix spiculata (assembly GCA_000969725.1). Lineage (NCBI taxonomy): Eukaryota > Metazoa > Echinodermata > Ophiuroidea > Amphilepidida > Ophiotrichidae > Ophiothrix > Ophiothrix spiculata. The sequence continues at coordinate 45,321 of JXSR01S012379.1, read as the reverse complement.
TGATGTTAAGTTGGCATATATTTGAAATATATCAAAACATATGACAACATCTATTTTTATCACTTTCATCATAATTTCATTACAATTACAAACATTTCAGTGAAAAAAATAGGTGCAAATCTTGAAGCTGTTATGTTAGGTAAATGTAGACAGCAGAAGATGGAAGTGCTAAATGCAGTGGGGGAAACGCACAGTTTCCTTGAATTTACATCTTGTTACTGAAGAGGATCTTGAAGGTTAGATGGTACTAATGAGTGATGATGGGTGGGGGAAGGGGAGGTATAAATGTTTGAATATGTTACCATCTTAGGGTTAATAACATGTTGAAAGGTACGTCTTGGGATAGGTAGGTTTTACAAACAGCAGCATAGAGAATACAAGAGGATACCCTGGTCACATAACCTTGCTGCAAGGTTACATCGTGTTTACGGCATCATACCGGGTAGAATTTAGCGGACACTGATCGGACACCAGCTGGTGACCAGCTGGTGTCCAGACGATGGGTGTCCGATTGGACACCAATGTACAGTAGAGACGTCAGAAGCATGCCACAAGAATTTAATTCTGAATTAAACCCTTGTGGCTTGTAAACATTATGGCCTGTATTCCAGAAAGATGTTTAGCTAAATCAAGGTTTTATTTCTCGTCAACAGCACGACTCATTGAACTGTTCTGCTTGAAAGCTGCAATGATGCGTACCATTTCTGGACAGTTGATGCTCAGTTAAACAATTGTTTAGCTAAACATCTTTCTGGAATACGGGCCTATGTCTTCAGTTATGGTCCCATAACCACCGGCGTCCTACCGGAGACCGCTCAGCCAACGTAAGCATTCACCTGTGTCATACTGTTTTCATACCAGCCTTGCGGTGTTGCGCTTTCCTTCCAATTACCAGATACCAGTCGGCGTATGTGACCATATCATTAAGCTTATATGAAACAAGATGCTAGGGTCTATTTCACCTTCTTGGGTAAATTTGCCAATAGCTTCAATATGTGCAACGATTTCACGAGTGTGCAACCCAATAAGGTTACAATATAATGTAGGATATATTGATTGATAGAAAAAATTTGATTTGCAAATACTTGTCCAATCATGGTGACTTGTAATGATACTAATAAACCCCATGTACCTCAAACATAAATAATGGGAAATGTCCAAGGCATTTAGTGGCTATTCACGGCAATCACTTCACCTCCCTTTTTCCAAATCCCCAATATCCTGTTGAAGGAGTTTTCCCCAAGAATCCAAACAAACATGGCAGGTCAGGTGCGACTGAACTGAATATGAGACTTACCATCAGCAACAGTCGGTCATTTTGACTTCATTTTTTGTGAGGGTTTTCACAAATGGTCAGATCAAGACATGTAAGTGGGCAAATTCAATGAACTTCCTAAAGAATTTCCTAGATTCAATATTTGTTCTATAAATATATGTCCAATGTTCTGGATAATATCTGAAAAGGTTGAAACCTATCAGGGTACTAAATTTCTGATTATTTTTCCCAAAGATTTTGTTAGTACATGTTGAAATCATTTTAACCATAGTTTAGTTATTGAATATTGCTTAAATATGTACTCAGCATAATTGAATCATTGTTTTGCCTTTCTTTGATGTTCAGAAAGTTTTAACAAAGTACAGCGTAATTTGTGTGAATTCTACAGAAGATTTATGCAGAATGAGATCTTCTTCTATTTTGATCTGGAGTTGGTAGGCCTCTAACAGAAAAAAAATTAAAAGAGAAAAAAAAAAAACATTTTTATGACATTTTCTATTGTACCTTCAAACTCTACTTTGCAAAGAAATTAACAATGAACAAAGGCCGAGTGAAATAAATTGCGTGTTTTTCAAGATTTTGATTTAAAAAAAATTATTTTCCCTTGTTTTAAAACCAAACTTCAGAAACTGATATATTGGAAAAAGATACTTTAAAGTGTTTAGTGATCATAAACAAACATATATTACAAACATTTTCTTTAATCTGGGGGTAAAGCAATTTGGAAATAACAAAAAATTAGGAGGGCCTCTCCAATTTTGGAATGTATCAATAAAGCCGTTGGTACATATGGAATTTGCATAGAAATAAATAATACATGTTGGAATAATAATAAATAATAAAGACCTCCCTCACCAAATACTTCAAAAAAGTCAGGACTTAAACACATAATTTATTATACTTGCCTAACTGATGTCAGTATGAAACATATATAGGTCTTTTCATTTTTAATATAGTAGGTCTTGTCTTTAAGTAGGCCTTGTCATTGATGCAGTTTGCCTACAGCAGAACATGAAGAAGGTGATTTTGTCACCTTCAGAGTGAAAGTTTACTCTCAATTGGTCCCTCAGTGAGTATGACTGCAAGTTGGCATGATGGTTTCATGTTAAGCAAAAAAAGGTTTTACATGTATCGTTTCTGGAAAATATGTTTGCCATATGCAAGTTTTTCCCTTAGAAAAATTAGATTTTTAAAATTGTATTTTTGGCCTACTTTTACTTTTTTTAAAAACGTTCAATTCATTAGACTTTGTCACACTGCTGATCCAAAGACATAGCTCATTTCTTTTTCAGCCAGGCGTAGTGTGCTGGCTTAGGTAAAAATCAAACAATTGTTTGGTTGTCCTCCACATTTTTTTTTTGAACAAGTGCGGGTGGGCAGGTTTTTTTTTTCAAATTAAGTCAAAGTTACACCAAATTATGGCCTCTATAAAGATGCAAATAAGCCTACTGTACCGAAAAAATCTCTTTATACAAATTTAAAACAGTATTAAAATGTAAACAAAATGAAAAAAAAAACAACTTTAAAAGATCAAAATTCTCAAAGAAAAATTTTGTTTGGAAATCCGAAAATTAGGCGCGGTATACTTTTGTACAGTAAAAACTTTTTTCCAGTTTCGAAAAATAAGGGCGGGCGGTGGAGGACAACCAAACAATTTTTTGGGGGGCTTGTATGAGGTATAGCTTTGCATTATGTTTGAATCAAAAGTATAACTTTGCCTTCTCCCTTGGAGAGTGTCAATGGAAGTTGCCATGACTTGTTCATAAGGCAAAAAAAAAAAAAAGGTTTGATTGGCGTAACGCGACCAACCCTAATTTTACTGCCGACCCTAGATATTTTTATTTTTTGTGTGAAAAAAAAAACCCTGTGAAACAAATATTTTCATTTTATCGCGATATGATGCCTACATCGGGTTGTCAAACACCGTCTGGTGTCGCCGATTCTGGTGCTCCAAGTTAAAAAGGAATATCCAACTGCGCAAATGTGCACAATGGCGGCGGTCATGGATCGTACGGATCGTACATACAGCGTTTCATGTAAAGGAATTCAAGGTGAAAGGAGTGTGTTGTATGATAAATTATTAAAATTAGATGTACACGAGCAATTTGAGATATGCCTTGTATGACATTCAAAATGACAAATAAAAGACGATTTTGTATATATGTCGTATATTTTGTGTTCTTGTATGTAAAACATTAAAAAAAAAATCCGACCTACCTACCCTAATTTTTTTTCTATGTTACGCCAATCAAACAATTTTTTTGGCCTAATTGTAGTGTTCCCTGTCTGCAACAAATATATTCCACCAATTTATGAATCAGTTTAGCATATGTTTCATTAAAAAATGGTGAATAGTAACAAAATCATCAAAAATAGATATTGCTGACGTAAAGTTGGTTACTCATAGGGGGAATAAGACTTTGTCACACTTGAAGTAAATGTTTACCCAAATGTATCCCCTTAGTGAGTGTCATTGAAAGTTACTGTAATTTGTTGTTCCCTAGTTGCAAATTTGACCAGCAATTTTATGAATCAGTCGTTAGTTTGATCAAAATGTCTAAAAGATGCTTATTCTTGACACATTTTGTTAAGTTCAATATTTTGTTAATTTTTTTAGAATAAATTGACATTACAAGATCCAGATGTAATACCTGTACAGTTCCACTTACTGTTCTATTATTGCACTTTGGCAGTTCAGTAACTGCACAGTACCTGTGAAGTCACTAGAAAAAAGCTTATTGTACAGTACTTATCTGCAGGTTGTAGAAATGTTGCTGTGTACAATTAGTATATGGTTTGATTTCAATAATGAATTAGCTAACAGGAAATGTCTATGTTTAACATTAATAGCGTCTGTGCGTTGTACTTTCATATCATCAGTATTGGATATCATAAAAATAGAAGCGTGCTCAAGGTTTGCGTGCTCAAGGTTTTTCAGATCAGTTCATATTAGTTTTAAAGGTAACCTGCATGTCTGATTTCGCATGTTCAAAGTCAATTTCTTGGATTCACTTCAACAGAATTTATACTTGAAATATAATTGAAGGTTGAAGTTATGGTATAAAGTAATGGGAACATTATATTTTTAACCTTCCATACTGATTTCAAAATATTTCCCCTGATGTTTCAATATATTAAAGGTGCAATTCATGATTTTGATGTGACAAAAACCTCACCTCTTTTCTAGCTAAATAAAATGGAGAATGGCCAGGTTTTAAAGAGTTAATATATGGTTTCATACTAAGCACAATTTTGCCAATATCTTCCCATAGGTATTCTTCCTTCGTTATCTCCATAGTGACCATACTGTCTATTCATTTGATTTACAGGAATATGAAGTCAAAATACCGGGGAAATCGCAAACCATTTTCCTGTGTGTACGAGTAGCAATAAGTACCACCTATCAGTGGCTAATCCTAAGCTTCCTTCCGTCTGGTAATCCCGTATTTTACCTGTACCATTTTGACACTGCTCATAGACAGGATTTGGATCAAAGTGCCACTGAAAATGGCGTTCCTGTTTTGTCTGTTTAGTTTCCATTTTTGACACTGTCCTTTAAACTTGCTTTTCCATTAAAAATCAAGCTTAATAAATTGAGGTAGACAAAATAGATACTTAGTGCTGGTGAAATAGTTGTAAAGAAGATTGATAAACCCTGTGTGAGAAACAAATGAGACCTATCATATCAAAAGGTACCTTAATTAGGGTCCCAAAATGAAAATTGATTTTTGGTCTCATCTAAAGGATTGTATTTTAACCCTTTGAACCCTGACCATTCCATGTGTATCTGTACCGCTGACCCAGGCCAACCCAAAAGTTAAAAAACACAACATAACCCCTAAACTCACTTAGATTTCGAGTTCCCTTACTTCCAAATCTCCCTTAACTTACAGCAATCTAGTTGAGTCATGTTTGAAGGTTCTAATGTTCAAAATTCAAGATCATGTCTGAAGGTTCTAAGATTCAAAATATAAAAGATATATTTTCACAATTGTTATTTGTTTGTGATTGTTTTTCAAAAAAGAAGAAATGTTGTAATAACATAACATAACATAACATAACATAATGCAACATTTTATTATGCCTCCGCCAGAGGCATTATGTTTTCTGGTTGTCCGTCCGTCCGTCCGGGCTCATTTCTCGGAACTGGTGTGGCGTATAGCGATGC
>JXSR01S012379.1:16774-27248 GCA_000969725.1 Ophiothrix spiculata | reverse complement strand
CAAATGACATGCATGCACATCAGCTGCATACATGCAGAATTGAAGAACATGCATGCACATGCACAAAATATGCATGCACATGCACAAAATATGCATGCACATGCATAAAACATGCATGCGCATGTATGTTTGAATGCGTGCATTTTCGTAAGGGTGAGTGGTAAAAATCATCAAAAACAGGCTGATTTTACATGATTTTTACAATCTTGCGGGAGGCTTCAGCCCCAAAGCTACCCCTGGGAACGCCAATGTATATGTGGGTACTTCCATGCCTTTCATTTTGGGGAAATGGCAGAATATCAAGTTTTCTAGATTTTGAATGCTGTAGTATTAATCATGATATGAGGTCCATGTTCTATCAAGGGGGTTTCTACTATTGATAGGCTGCATTGATTGCATAGTCCTCTATATGCTGACAGTTTGCAATAAGTGCCTCCCTAGTCAAGGTGCCTAGGGACCTGCTGCCTTATCATCTGAACATTTGTTCAGGACAGTTCAGAAACGTGTTATCAAAAGCTACTTACCATTGTGAGGAGTGATCATGTGACAAAAATGTGAGGAAATATCATTGAAAGCTATTGAAGACAATGGCCAGAGGAATTCACAGGGGATTCCCACTTCTGAAGTCTATAAATGTTTGGAAAAAAATGTATCAAAATTGAAACTTCTTTTGACATGTTGTCGGTATATTTATTTCAATATGATCCCACAAGCTAAAGCAGAAAGTCAAGACAATTTTAAGTGTAAGTACATCATAGACTTGGGTCATGCATAAGCACCAAATTGGAACATAATCGAGGTGCAAGTTGAACCAAGGTGCAACCACACTTTTTGACGTCTAAATTTGCAGGGTATTTTGAGGTTAGGGTTAATCCTAACTGATTTGGAATTTTAAGCCTTTGCTGATATATCTTTGCCCATGTAGTCCACAATAAGCCCTGTACTATCATGACTATAGCTTGTATATCGTTTAAAATCATTATTTTAACATGTGTGACCCATCATATCAAAAGGTACCTTAAGGGTCCCAAAATGAAAATTGATTTTTTGGTCTCATCTGAAAGATTATAGATTAAGCTTTAAAATGATACCTTGATGTTGGTTATTGGATGTTCGATTGCAAAGTTACATCCAAATTGGTAAAAGGCATCAGGCTGATTCAGAAAACTATAGTTCTGAGAAAATCAAGTTTAAAATTTCTGTACTGGTAAGACTTGAATGGAGAAAGCATTTTTATCTCGGTTTTTAAAACATTTGTCTATGTTTTGGATGTTGATTAATATGATAGAATACACTTTAAAGGTAACGTTTCTGATGAAATTAGAAATTTGACCTTGAATGTGATTTTGGACTATGCTCAGCTTCAAAGGCCCATATCTCGTAATTTACTATGCCGACCTTAAGGTACCTTTAGATACGACGGGTCACATTTTGACAATTTCATTGATGAGATCAAGAACATTTCAAGGTTTTTTGTTCAAAGTTTGGCAGTTTCTTTAAATAATAACCCTAATCCATTGAAGGCTAAGAACTCTTGCTGTATACAAAAAATCCCTATTCTCACGCATTCAACCAGGGGATTTGAACCCAGGACCTTCCGCATTCCAATCCATAGTTTATCTGTACTAGGCCACCCATGGGCGCTGCCTCAGTAGCGATTCGGTGACCATATATCTCCCGGTTTTGATGTATTTGGACTTGAATTAAATTCAGGATTCCGAATTTTAATTCAACCAACATGTATTAGTATAGGAAATCATGCATGTGCTTTTTACCCATTTTTGGTGGTAAAACATTTTTTCCCCACAAAATACACTTAAAACGCTTTTAGATAGTCAAATTTCTCCATTTTATGTTGTTTTTACTATAAACCATTTTTGATTAAAATCTTATAGTATTGCTTTAGACTATTTACTTCATTTTCTACTGTAGGATTCAGCACTGTTAGGGTTATATACAAATTGGATGTACATGTAATTATATGGATGAGGATATGTACTCTTTAATAGTATCACTACTAGATAAACCACTGTATGATGAAAATGTTGCACTGTGCAGGGAATTTTTTTTAACCCTTTCAGTCCTAAATTTCCATATAGGTATATATAGCCCATTAATATGTACTCAATGCGAATTGGAACGCTTGAGCGTTCTCCCGTAAGCTCCTTTGGAAAAGCTCAAGCGTTCTATAGGTTCGAAAGGGTTAATAAAGGACCATGAACTATCATTATTTGCGTCATTTTATGAAATTACATGCATGTTTCAAAATTGGCACCAATACAAAACTCAGATGAAACATCGTTGCCTGTACAGACAGTTCTGTCATACATCAATATTCCATAATTGTGTTTTTGATGACTTATATAAGTTCGGTAGGTTTCTTCGCTGATCACACCTGTTATTTTTTTAATGGAAAAGTAAATTTGTCATAAATGTAGGAAGTATTTCAAAACGTGTGGAGCCTTGATCAGATCTACTCAATATGATTGTGCAGACAGAATACTTGTGACATTTAACATTTTGAGATAATCATGTCAACAATTCAAGGTAACATTTGGAAATTATCACGCAATGATTAATGAAAATCAGCGATGCACTTCCCCTTGGATCATGGGAAAAAAAAAACCCAAAACAAGAATTTGCACATGCTTTGATACCCTGGTCACATAGCCTTGCAGCGAGGTTACGATGTGTTTACGGCATCATACCAGCAGACACTGATCGGACACCGGCCGGTGTTCAAACGGTGTCTGTGAGCCGTAGAGACGCCGTAAGCATGCCGCAAGAATTTAATTCTGAGTTAAAACCTTGCGGTTTGTATACGATGTCTTCAGTTATGGTCTCATAACCAACGTAGTCCGACCGGGCGTCCCAAGCATTCACTGGTGTCATACCGATGTCATACCGGCGTTGCGACTTCTTGCGGCTTATGTGACCAGGGTGTAAGGCTGGCTCACTCTGTGAAGAATAGGGGATCAGTAAGCTGGGAATGATATTTATTCCTTTAGGCTGCAATAACATAGAACTATACTATTCTGGTAAATGGTGCACGATTGTACTTGGACACGCGTATAGATGCAATTGAACACGTAAATTTGATGCTACCAGGTCACATAAGAGGGCACTATTCAAAAAACGTTTAGCTCGCTGTTCCTGTATATAACATATAGCCATCGAATAGCTACTACCGTATACTCCTATGTGATCGCAGCCTTATAGTGTTTGTCCAGTTTTATGTCAACAACCATTGACGGAAACATAACAACAAGGAACAAAATTGCAACTGCAACAACTGGTGCGACATTGGCTGGCATAGGGTGACAAATGTTTACTTGTTCTTGCGACAGTCTTCCGTCCTTACCATAGAATTGACAATGATGATCGTATCCACTCATCAGCAGTATTTGTTCCTTTTATAGTCTTTGTCCGCTTTTATGTCAACAACCACTAACGAAAAAGCAACAACAAGGAACAAAATTACAACAACTGGTGTAACAGTAGCTGGTGGGGGGAGGGGATGACAAATGTTTATGGCGAATCGTTTACTTGCACTTGCAACAGGCTTCCGTCCTTACCATAGAATTGACAATGAATATCGTATCCACCCATCAACATTTTTTTTCCATTCAAACCTTGCATTTTGTCAGAGCTATGAGCAGTAATTGCATGCAGACACGTTGTAGTCATTGCAGCATCATTGCAGTAACTGATTGATTGAATCAGGGTCATGTTGGATAATTCTGCTTAGATTTGTGCTACGGTAGTGCCAATGTCATTTTAAGACATATTGGCCCGTATTCCAGAAAGATGTTTAGCTAAACCATTGTTTAACTGAGCATCAACTGTCCAGGAATGATACGCATCATTGCAGCTTTCAAGCAGAACAGTTCAATGAGTCGTGCTGTTGACGAGAAATAAAACCTTGATTTAGCTAAACACCTTTCTGGAATACGGGCCATTCAGTCTATCACATGTTGTCTGGTTCCAAACAAATATTACTGTAATAATTCTCCGGCAACTTGTCTATTGGGTATGTTTGTATGCATCCAGTGGATCCCATGAAGGATTTGTTGTGTGATATGACTGCTGCCACATATTGCATCCCTCTACTTGAAGCAAGAACATTTGAAAATTAAACCTGGAATCTTAATCAAGTTACAAGTCTAATTTGTGTCGACAGTTTGTGTTGGTGGCAGTTAACATGTTAAGGTCCGTGCCACCTCAATTAGGGTAAAGATTTAGCAACAAACACGCAAACTCAAAATCATAACTTAACATCCTATACAGAGAGCTGACAGAAATTATAAAAACCTGTTCGCACCGTTAACATTTATTGATTCACTTACTTCTGGATAAATTTCAAGTCAATTACGCTGTATGCATGGGCGTCATTTCAGGGGAACAGGGGGACACGTCCCCCCCCCCACACACATTTTGAAGGGTGGGGGACACAATATCAAATGTCCCCCCCCCCACAGTTTTGAAATTGTGGGTGTGGGTGTGTGTGTGTATTTGCAAATTTTTTCACATTACCCACAAAAATATGTGTTAGGAACATCCTTAGAATGCAAAAAATGCTAGGGCTTCAGGGGACTTTTCCCCCTGACCCCCACCAAGGGGCTCTGCCCACTGGACACCCCCCACACTTGAAAATGAAATGACGCCCCTGGCTGTATGTATTTCTAACTACAATAATGCTGATCTTGCTTTTTGAATATGACGAGGACGGATACCCTGAATATGCTGGATCCACTTTATTAATGCAAAACCTATGAAATTTGTTCAACCTGGAAAATATCTAGAGCAGGCTAATCCAATATTTTCTCTCATTTTTGTCAGATTTTTTGGCTATTTTAGGCAGAAATTTTATTTTAGAAAAAAATTCCACCGACCAACCCTACTTGAAAGGTCCGCTTGCCCGTAAAACGGGGGTATAGGGTTGCGCCTACAGAAAATTCTTAAGCTGGAACTTACATTTCAACTGTGACCATTACCAATGGTCTTCAACAGACATCTGATTCCTGGGGTTGGACATATGACAGTTTATAAAGCTGATTTTTGTGCTTTTTTGTTGGCCCTTGAACTTCAACTTCATTTTTAATTGTATCACTCGGTTTCAAACTCTTGAGTATTGATTAAAAATGCTAAATCATAATGCTATGCAAAATTAGTCATGTCATATTTTCAAAATTCATATTCAGAGACATATGCCTGCTTTTGTCATAAGGGTTGTGAGGCGGGAACGCCTGCCAGCCTGGGCTAGCCTACTTCAATTTCCTGAAATGGGTGTTCTTATATGTCCAATTCTCACATCCCCAACAGAGACATGTTGATATATTTCACTCCTTGTAAATTGTGTCTGATGCCACCAAGTCAGCACATTTTATGAAAAACTTTTTAGTGACATACTTTTGATATAGGTCAATATTGTTGCAGAAATCTGTGATATATTTGTGATAAAACTGTATGTGCCATTTATTTGAAAGTGTTGACTTGCTAGCATTAGTCATGTTGAAATGAAAACAAAAATGCTGCTTTTCTGGTCTTAAAATTTATTTTGCAATATTGATGACAGTGTTCCTACAGTGTTTCGTTCTTAAAGCAATACTATAAGATTTTGATCAAAAATTGTTTACAGTAAAAACAGCATAAAATGAAGAAATGTGCCTATCTGAAAGCATTTTCAAGAGTATTTGGTCAAAAAAATATTCTACCATTGAAGAATGGATAAAAAGCACATGCATACTTTCCTAAACTAATACATGTAGTATTAAATTCGGGATCCCGAATTTAATTCAACAAATGGCCATAAAAGAAAAAGTAAGCACATTTAAGCCAAATCATTTGGAGGGTATATTTATCTACCCAAAACAAACCCAGTAAGCTAAAAAAGATCAAAAGTCATGGGTGACAGGGGGCTCTTCATTTTTAACACTTTATAGTATTGCTTTAACTATATAAAATAAGATCCTGGCTATGAACCTGAGACGAATACTTACCCTAAATCTTGAAGTATGTAACAAGCAGTGGATTAGCACACATAAAGCAATATGACCATATGGGGAAGTAAATTAATCCATATTTCTCGACTCACAACAACGTACCAAATCTTGCTGAATATTCAAATTAAGTTGTGGCCATGTTTATCTATGTATTAGCAACAAAATTAGACCAACATAATCAGTGGCGTGCCCAGGATTTGTTGACTGGTGGGGCACAACCATCAGCTTCCCCCGAATGACCAATAGCGGCAGAAGGGTAAAATGTGATATTTTTAGATTTTTTTTTGATAATGCGCGCGTAGCGCGCGAAAAATTTCGTGCGAAACACGCACATTTTTTGCTTTTTCATATTTAAATTATCAAAAACAAAGGGAAATTCAAGGTATTTTCTTCTCTTTCCTTTTGATTTTTTTTCTCTCCTCCCCTTCATTTCTATCTTTTTTGTGTCAAGATCCCCGAATGGGCCGTTTCCCCCGACTGACTCATCAAACTGGGGGGGGGGGGGGGGGCACGTGCCCCCCGGCCCCCCTTTGGGCACGCCACTGAACATAATACCAAATTGTGAACATTTCATGTAAAAAGATATTAATACACAGTAATTTTGTCTTAATCAATTCTTATCAATCATTGCTAGTCTCTTACACAATACAAAACCACCAGTTCACAATCTAGTAGAATACAAGGGATGTGCTATGGATCTCGTAACAAGAGTCTTGATTGCTTGTTGCAGACCCTAAGGTTTATAGAGTATTTTTACACTTTGAATCAAAACTAGCTACCTTCTTGACAATCTGTATTTGTTTACTTGGTGGTTTTCACCCTCCACCAGTTGAAACCCAGGGCCTCTTGCACCCATAGTCCCAAATCAATATGGCCAGCTACCAGCTTGCTGTTTCATATTTTGGCTTAAGCCATTTTATTGATTTCTTGAATTTTGAAACATGAATATCAAAATGTGGAAAGAAATCAATTAGGCCTACTTGAATTTTTATAGTAAGTTTGACCTTTGAAAACTCACATTTATGATAAAATTTCAAAAAAAAAAATTATCGCTTCAACAATCTTTCCTTCTCTTTCACAGCTCCAAAGAGACCAACCAACCTCAAAGTAACAGGATTTTCCACAAACACCATCACCATCACATGGGAGAGACCCAAGAACAGCACGGTGCAAGAATACAGGGTGACCTACCAAGCCTTGCAGGAATCCAGGTCCAACAACAGCTCATTTACATTTCTTACACGATCGCTAGTATCAATCCTGCGAAACCTGACTCCGGGAGATTACTATGAGATCAAGGTCCAGTCCATAAACAATGGTGCGCTGAGTTTGCCAGTACAGAATGTACAGAGCACTAGTAAGTCATAATCCCCGGGGGACTGCTCCTGATGGACATTGGTACTTGTGCTGATCATAAAAAATGGCTTAAAAGGGTATTACAGTTGTACACCATTACGCATTTTTCGGTGCGATTTACATCATCTTGCACCATTTAGGGGTGTATTTTTCGCACAACAATTACATTCATTAAGGGTCCAATTTTGAGTTGCTCTGACGAGCATGAGTACCACTTTAGTCTCTGCGCATTCCCCCCGCGATCATAATCTCAGTTTGCAAAATCTACTTCTTTGATTCAAGTAGTACGGCCTCGACATTCTCAACCATCCTCAGTGGTTATATTTAGTGAAAAAATGAGTTGAATTTGCAACATTAATGCTCGACCAAAAACTTATTGTGTGCAACCAAAAATCAACTACGAAATCGGTTGAAATCAGGTTGAATTAAGGTATAGGTAGCTTTGATTTTGCAAAAGCAGTTTTACGTCGTATCAACAAGAAGTACATAATGGCACATAGTCCATCACTCATGTGAGCTGCAGATTCTTGCAGATATACAGTTATAGCAGTTAAGCTGACCGATGATATACATAGCATGCATGCTTTTCAGATCTTTATCAAAATGGATCGCTGCCCATGTTCCCAAAAGGGTATGTGGAGATTGGGTTGATCTTCATCTACAGTGCAATATGGATTTCCCCATTGATCCCAAAACTCCTTTCTTTTGTATCAATTTCAGACCTTGCCCAGGTTTCAGGTGTTAAATCCCACACCATTACCAACAACTCTTTCATCCTGGAATGGGTCAAAGCTGCCGGTTACTATGACAATGTCCTTGTCCAATGTAGAAATTGTTCTTATACTGAGGTGTATCGATCTGTACCTAAGACGTCTAATAGGATTACATTCACCAATCTGAAATCGGGAGCACTGTATGTGGTGAAACTAATCACCATGAAGACTTCATTTATGGACGGGGAACCAGTATACTACAGAGCAGCATTATGTAAGTATATATGATGAGGGGTGGATCTAGGATTTATGAAAAGAGGGGGCACAAACAGGAGCATTTCCAGACCTTTGATAATGGGTGGGGAGAGGGTAGAGGTAGTTTTTGTCCACAAGCCCATGTTTTATGCCAACAGCGAAAAAAGAATAATTGCTATACTTTCCCTACAAAACATGCAAAGGGGTGTCGTCAAGGGGAATATGCTCCTGAAGAGTTAAAAATTTTGAAATTGCAAACACAAATCAAATTTTTTGCTTAGTTTTCACTACTTGGTGCTTCTAAGTTAGCACGAAATTTCTATCAAAATCCAAAACTCTGATTAAGCAAATATGCCCGGGGGTGGGGGGAGTCTCATTCTGGAGGCGACATGTGTGGCTCAAAAGACACACTTTTTCGGGGGGCGCTGTCACCCAAAGACCCATATTGTTTTTACAATTGCATGTGCTCTCACCAAAGACCACATATTTCTCTCACTAACCTTTTCCAGTTGTAGGGCGTCTGGGAGCTGCCTAAATTACTGTCAGCTCAGGCCTTGGACGTCCCCCAGGCACCCTATATAAATTTGGAAGTATAACTACCCTCATTGACTGAGATAGTGCATTTGAAGGTACAGACAGTGTGACCGGTCATACAGATCAATTACAAAAACATACTGTCTTGATATATCTTGATGAATTTATATTAGGGGCATACCATTTGATGGAAAATCTTGACTCAAAGATGAATAAAAAAAAACCAACTTTACCCAACTACTTTAAGCATCGTTTCAGTCACATATTCTGGATTTCAAATCCCTTCAGGCTTTGTTCCATTAGGAATGTTGCGAAGTGTCTGGAACAGAAGCAGAAGGTAAAGAAAAACATCAAAAACGCAATAAAAAAACGTTGCCGCGAATAAAAAAATTCTTGCCGCCTTCGGTGGCGAAAAAAAATCACACTTGACTCAACTTTCATGCCCCCCTGAAAATCAAATGGTGCGCCCCTAAATAACTAGAAAATAAAATGGAAATCCTCCTCACCTCTGCTCTGGGAATACAAAGGTTGGATACAGTTGAACTGGGTTATACTGTGTTTACAAAAATAATTACCTAGGTGATATATCAACCAGTTTCTCAAATTGATGAGAATGTAGAATGCAAATTATAGTTTTACATTGACTGTCTGCTATATTTTTTACCAAATTTACAAATCTGTTTTAGGATTTTCCCAATGAATTATTTTCAGTCATTGGTTACAAAAGTGCACAGGGCAGGTCGATTGGTTCATCAACTCATGGGCAAAAATAATAAAATGCAGGTTTATTGGGCAACATACCAATATTTATGGCATAAGCTTCCCCCCCCCTGCCATAAAAAAAGTTAAAAGTTGTTTGGTTGTCCTTCACCGAGCCCCCCCCCCCACCCCCTTTTTCAAAACTGGAAAAAAGTTTTAACTGTAGGCCTACAAAGTATACCGCGCCTAATTTTCCAAAAAGTTTTTTTTTTCTTTGAGCATTTCGATTTTTTGAAAATATTTTTTAAGTTGTTGTTTTCATTTTGTTTCCATTTTGATATTGTTAAACTTGTATAAAGAGATTTTTCGGTACAGTAGACTTATTTGCATCTTTATAGAGGCCATCATAATTTGGTGTAAGTTTGACTTACATTTGAAAAAAAAATCTTTAAAGAAAAGAAAAATCCGCCGGCCCGCACTTGCTCAAAACAATTTATTTTTTTGGCCTAACCTATGAGGTACTGAGTATCATAACATTTGGTGATATTCACTGAAACAGTTTATTGAATGATAAATGCATAAATTTTTAAGAATTGAATTGTCTATACTGAAGATATGACTTGTGTAATCCAAAATATCACACGTTTGGTTTGTTTGGAAGATTAAATATAAAGGTACATAGTTTAAAAAAATAGATCATATAGCAGCAGATATATGCTTAATAATCTAATATATATTCACCTTTCTAACCCTTCTTCCATAAGGGAATTTCTGTTTCAAAGGCAGTAGTTCAAATGGGCAAGAACAGGCTTAAGGGGACCATATCATGGAACAGTAATTAACAAAAAGTTTAATAATTCTGTAATATCAACTTAAGTAGAATGTATAATTATAAATTTAGTAATATGAGATATG